>JAPYMA010002239.1:0-10205 GCA_035041965.1 Anisakis pegreffii
CATTGTCAATAAAACTATATTACTATGTGATACGTTCCATTAAGCGTGATGCTCTATGAGTATGTACATATGCATCATTACCGTAGTAATGGCCGTCAGTTTGCTTCCTTTCGTATGTTTCATTGCTTAAGCAACATACAAGATCAAACGAACATTTGCCTGCCGACCGCTTTCTCTAAGGAAGCTCATCGAATCAATTATTCATTGATTATAGACATTCGATCAAACAAACAAATAAATTTAATTATACGTGCTCTGCCCTTCTCTTGAATCTTTTCGCATGAATCACTTAATCAAATTTCTAGACACTCAACATTTTTTAGTGTTGAACATGTTGCAGATATACGTTTTTATCTATTCTTGTAAGAATTTGAGTTGCTCAGATTGATTCTTGCCAGAATCGTATCGTTTCAGCATTGAACGTGATTATACGAATGGATGATTTAAAGTTTACCCACTAGCCCTCACTGGGCAATTTTCTTTGCATTGAAGAAGAAGAGGGTCTTCTTGCATATTCACGCATCTATCACAAAGAGTCGCACTTAAGAATAAATTTTTATAGGTTATTCAGTTGAAGCACTATGCAAGCCGTTCAGAGAAGCAGAGTTGAGGTGATCATGACATAACCCATCATGCCATCGGGTTAATCCAAGTCAAATTTTCGCTAGAAGAACACAATCAATGAATAACTCAAATCCATGTCCTTTACCTTGCAGTTAAGACATTTTTTTTACGAGTACGACACCGAAGTATATTGCAACGTTCAGCCTTTGTGCGTAAATCAGTCAATCGATCTGCAAAGCCCACTACAGCTAGCTCAACAAGACTGAAGAATATAAATGCGACACACACGAAAAACCACAAATCAATTGCCTGAAAATGAACTTTTTCAGAGATAGTTTTCTGTCCTCAGAGTAGCAATAATACTGTAAAAACTAGCACTCGCATTAGAATATTCAAAGATAGCAATTTTGCTATCGGAATAATAATGGTAATGGTTATTATTATTGAAAATGATAAATAATATTAATAACAATGGAATGAAGAGGAAAAAAAGAAGTGCACCTTTACGAAAGATACTCGAGGTAGATTTTTGACAACGTTACCAAACTGAAAACATGAAAAAAATTCAAGATGTAATTCAACAATAAAGCCACCCATTTTCAGATTTTTTTTGCATCAAGACGAGATTTGAAACACTGAATGGATGCATGTGCTTGCTATTATGCTCTGTAGAAGTTATCCTCCATTAAACAAACAAATACCTGAAAGGTAAGCGCCATAAGTGAGCTGACACCGAGGGTGATACGTGCTGGTAATGCTCTGGAATCAATCCAGAATGCAATCCACGATATAAATACAGATAGATATGTTGGTAAATACATTTGTAGAACATAATAACCATACAGTCGTTTGAATCTTCAAATTCATACAATTTGTCATTGGCATTGCTAAATTATTTAGACTCATTCCAGCTAACCTCAAAGTCACTTTAAGTTGATCCCACATACCAGCCGTATACTCCTCCATTGTCCGACCCCAAGTGACATTATAGAATTGAAAGTCGGGCAATCGAAAATCGTCCGGATCCGGCACACGGACTGGATCCCATTCTTGCCACAATAATCTTACCTCAGCAATATTATATGAATACGATTCGAATATCAGTGTACATTCCTAAAATCAATCATTTGTCTCCATTTGCAATGACTCTAATATCTGAATGCGGACAACACCACAGCTTCAAGACAAAATCGTTATGAGCATGGTTCATCACAACAATTCATCAAGTTATAATGCAATAAATGTCAAATACTCCCTAGTGCTACATTAATCAACTTAAGCATAAATATTAGTCATGAAACGGCATATTATATATAAGATTAGAATCAACAGAAAAAGAATTGTATGTTATGATATTTCTATTACCAATTCAAATATGCCATCAATAGCGTACCTGACTGTCAATGGGGAAATTACTTAAGTGAAACGTACAAGGGCCAGAGACACGCACCCGATAATTCAACCAAGTGGTGCCTGCAAAATTCAATATATTATCATCCATATCGTTGGGTGATTATCAGTTATGGCGGTCCATCAAAAAAACAGAACGAAAGAATGAAATCAATAGTAATCACCATTCGGGTAGATGATCAATAAGACATTACTGGCAGGAGATTTATGCACTTCAGTTTGCTTACTATTCACAAAACATACATTCGGTGTCCATAATCGCTCACTCACCGAACTGTCTAATGATAAATTCGTTTTGCATGAAAAGTTTCTGGAATAAGAGAGAGAATGAATCTTTGGATGAAATAGTTTTTTCATGGAAACAATTCAAAAAAAGACAAGTTTCACCTGATCGAATCTAGATCACTTCTATTAACTTTTTCACTGGATGAACGATTCGTGAAAGTGGTCAAAAAAATGAGATTTAATAACTAATGAAAAGAACAGTCAATAAACAGCAAAATACTAAGCACCTATATGCAAGTCGAGGATCAGTCCAAATTTGACTGAACCAAACATCAGCTACAAATGAACTTGTTATTTCAGAGATTGACGATATATCTTGAATGGTCAGTTCGACACTGACAAATACAGATTCATTGGATGGTACTACAGTTTTGTCATAATCAGTCAACACTTCTGAAAGAACACTTTTACGTTGGTTCGGATTGTATGCACATGGTGGAGGGGTAGTGTTAGATGGATATGGCTTTGAGTGGTTCGATGACGACTGCAATTGTTGCTGAGCAGTCGTATGCGGTTTTGGGGCTAGATATGAGGATGATACTGCAGTCAATTTGTGATGTGACAATAAAGAGCCATTCGAGTAATCTGAAATTGATTATGATTATTATTGCTATCATTATCATTATCGTTTTTGTAATGAATAAACTTCTAGATATGAAAACCTTTTGAATGAGTTCCATTATTAATTGATGATTTATCAAAAAATTCATCAAGGTCTGTTGGCTGCATTAAAGCAAGCATTAACAGTAGGTCGTGTAACATTTTATTGATGCAAATGTTTTCTCGAACATTTGGTAAAGCCAATGATGTTAAATAGATCACAATTCATGGATTGTAGTTCAGTTTCACTTCATAAATTCGAGATGATCATCGCTGAAATTATCGTTATTATCATTATTGTTGTTATTATTAGCATTACTACCGTTTCTAGTTATATATAAGTACAACGTGCAACTGTCAAATGTCATACAACTAATGTGGTATACGAAGCAAAAAATCGATCACCTTCAACAAAGTATTTGACGAAGAATGAACAATTGAAGTCAAAATGACAAAAGATTGGGTGAAAGAAAGGGAAAGGAGGAAGAGGATGAGAATAATTTGAATGTCATATTAGAGATAATCTCGTGGATAAGAAAGCGATTATGGATCGTTTTTTAATAAACAGAGAGCAGATAGGAGTAAGTTCGACAGTGAGTATAGCAGATTCAATCACATCTCAACTATTCATATGTCAAATTCATATCGTTTACGTTTTAAGCACCACGCATATGCATATCGCACTCTTATTTCTATCAGTGTTAACATTAACGTACGATCAAATACACTAATAAATGCTCGCATGAATCTACTTAAATATATTTGTTTAATTTGATGTTTTTGGTGAAAAAAGAATCTAGTTCTTCTTTCAGCTCTCATAACCATTGTTATAACTATTTTCATTACTAGTATTATTATTACGATTGTTATTACTACTATTGTTATTATTACTAGTGCTATTATTATTAGTATCATTATTACGTATGTTAATTAGCAGCAATAATAGTACTAGTAATCATGCTATAAGTTTGCATACTGCGTAATCTCAAATGTATAACCCTTGGAATGTGCAACTTAAAAGCGATTAAACTTTCAAGAAGGTTACAAAATTGAGATTCACTCCACCCTTCGTAGAAGGGTAACGTTGCTGCTTTTCGTGAAATTTTTTCAGTATGACATCAGCTGAGAAATATTATGAGGAGAAACCCAATGAATCCAAGCAATTCGTATCCCATTAGGGAAAAGCAGGTGGTACTGGGTGGTGTGCAACTTGAAGGAGAAAATATGAGGTCGGTCAGGTGACGCTTATATTCAGGGTTATACGGTATATTGCTATTAAGTTGGGTAAAGAGCCGAATAAGACGACAGCTCATCGATGAGTGTTGATGCAATGAGACTGATTGCATTATTAATTTCACTCATATTAGCGTCAACAAATGAATTGTGATGGTGATGAGAATGCTTCAATGCATCAAAAACAAACGCAATAAAATGTAAATGAATAAATTAATCAACCACTGATGACCACTCATTCTTTGCCGATGAAAACTTCGAGCTGAAAATTGTATTGCACTAGATTGTACTCCTGAAAATCGGTGAAACTCTTAGTAGGAGAGAACTCGTATCAACTGAATTGTTTATCACACGTAAGGGTGATGCAAGCACCATTTGTAGACGACTGGAAGAATAGGCGATGTCGGAATATGTCACAAGTAGTGTGGTGTAGGGGATTTCGGGGATTCGTCCCCGAAAATCCCCGACTATCGAATATTATTTCATCATCGGGTCCAAGTGGAATGGGAGAGATGGGGGTGGAAGGATCTCTCTGTATTTCCCCGTGAACTCCGAGGAAGTACCTCGTTTTGGGGATCCTTTTTCAATTCAGCTTCGACCCCTAAACATTCGTATCGTTAGCATCACATATCCACCGAAACTAGGAATAATGTGAAACTCTATATCTCTATTCATATCATTATCACCACAATCTTGGTCATTCGGTTTTCATGGTCGAAATATTTTTTGTGAGCTTTTTTCTCTTTTTGTTAATTTTTCTTCATCGCAATTTGTTTATCTGGGTGCTACTTATTCATACTGAATATTGGAATTAGAGCAGAAGCCGTAATTGCAGCCGAAAAAATGCGAACTACAGTCAGAAATTAGAAAATTTAGGTTCAAGCTGAGATTGGGAACGAACTTCTGAAATACTCAAACCTGGAGCTGGAGCTGAAATTTTAAAAAGATGTGGAGCCATATCCAGAATTTGAAAAATGCGCAAATGGAGCTGGATCAATTTTTTTCAAATTAAGCAGCACTGCAAAGGATCGATATAATGTGAAATTTATTTATTTATATGCTAAACGTTTACACAAACAGATATGCCCAAGTCATGAATACGTACACGATATAAATAAAAATACAAATGTGAAATATCAAACAAAAACGAGCAACGACTCTTCACACTCAATAGAAAACAATCATTGTGCACCACTAAATTCATTATCCATCATCTACCCATCCATCCATCCATCCGTCTGTTCATCGGAATGCAATCCATTGAAAGTTGAACAAATACTGAAAATTGCCTTTATGCAGTTCATCTCATCTCGCTGTCATCCTCACAGAATCAACAACTAATCAACGAACTCATCCAAGACAGACCCATAACCACATAATGAATCAATCAAATATCATCATCAACATCAATATTTTCGCACCTCACTAAATCACAGTCGAAACTTAATTTTAATCGAATGCATGCAAAAACTGAACACTCTCTCCAAGTTTTCCTCCTCGAAAGTGCTTCGTTCTTTCGCTGATATCACTCAAATGTGAAATCTAAACAACAAAAATACTGCTGCCCTAAAGCTTGAACTGAAAGAAAACTTCCGCTTGAAATTCAATATTGCATTGATATTCACGGCGACAAATATCTTCAATAAAATAAAACTGTTGCCTGTGGGCATGATGAGAATTTAATATTGATACATCACCAAATCCTTTCAGGAGCGCAGCTTGTGCTGTCTGAAAAAGGCGATCTCTCATAAAAGTGCAATTTTCGTTCGCTTCATAATCATCATATCGCTCCAACTAAATTGGACGAACTCAACATTGAATTAGACATATGAATGCTGAAGTACATAGAATGAAATGAAGTCAAATCTTCGCATCAAATCAGCATCTAGGCTCCTATTGTAAGCCACATCGGCGGAAGCTTTGAACCACCTACCTTCGAACTAAGCTCCGACTATCTTCTCCGGCATTTGATTCACTAAGATTAGTGACAGATACAACCTGTCTTTGCATACTTCCGGATACATAGCACTGCTTGAAGAAAGCGGCGTTGCCCTAGCTTATCGATCACAGAAGAGAGAAGTCACGATAACATCAGGAAGGAAAAAATTGTTTGTTTCACCTGAAAAAAAATTAGGAAAATCAGTGAGGCTTTGCTGATGGCCAGGAGCTAGTCGAAGATTTGATTGCAATTCAAAAATTTAGTGCTCTGGAATTCAAAATATTATCAACAAGAACGATTTCAATCTGAAATCTCCCGCAAAATTTTCTCCCAACAATCATATCTCAAAAGTATTTTTGAACGACTGTAGCATGCTATGCTTCTTCCTCCCGTGGATATGAGCTGACATCAGTCATTCGATATGCTTAAATGGAACTGATCCTATGATAGATTTTCGGTTGTCTGTCTCTTTGAAGAATGTATATTATGATAAAGTTCGATTCGCATTAACCATGTGTGACTTTCCTCTTAGAAGGCTTTCGAATAACGATGGTACTTGCTTATCAGCCACTTTTTAAATAATCGAAGCACGTGGATGATTTTGTTTGTTTTGAGAAGTTTTTGAATTACTTCGCTGCTTCTTTTATTGAGGACGGTAACGTTAAGTTTTTGGGCTTCTTCTATATTGTACGATAAAAGTCAATCTTCCTTATGGTACGATCGCCAATGTAGTTCTATGATTCATTCTGAAAGACTGAGCAGCGTCAACAACCACATTTTTCAAAAAATTTTCATTTTTTATTTCATAATGTGGTGAATCAAGACGATATTTGATGTCGATGATTTTGACATTTGAATTGTCCAACAAACATTCAAGGTGCAGATGAAAAGTAAACGCAAGAATAGGCAAACACACACACATCCAACTGACTCCTAACATATGTCCATCAATACTAGTTACGATTTTGTATGGAATGTTTTCTCATTGTTTTCTGTTGATGCTCCTTTCATACACGCCCTTATTATAAAGTTATAAATGCATCTGTAGTAGCTGTATACTTTAGCATCAGTTACGAAGTAATCTCTCCGTGCTTCAATCGTTTTTCAGTATTTTCCTCCTATTACTGTGATTAATATATGTTTCCTAAGTTGATCCAACCGGAATAAAATGCTTTCCGACATAAAATTCTTCAGGTCGGAGCCACCTATCTCCAAGACCAAATTAAGTTGGAACGATGTAAACCGAGCTGCGACTGTATTTTCGTTTTTTCTTGAGCAGATAAAGTAATATTCGTGGGCATTGTTGAGTACCTTATGAAAAAAATTTTAAGGAAGATTATTTAATATCTAGAAACAAAACAGAGAGACGCACGCCAATGATCGGAACATTGTTGAAAAATCAAACGAAACACAAAACAAAAGCAGAGGATTCGATAAACGGTTGTGTTGAAAAGGCACAATACATAGACAATCTGAGGAGTTTGTTCGTGCTGATCGATTCGTTAATTCACGTACTGTTGGTGATGACAACGACACATGGATGAAATGTAAAAGAATATAATGCAATAAACAATCTCTGAAATGAAATTATCGGCAAGAATCAAACTATTCCACAGCTTCTTGTGAATATCTTTTAATGAGAAATGATAAAAATAAAACAAATCCCACCAGTTTTATATCTGCTTCAAAATAACAATTGTCCATTACAATGTTCTTGAAGGTCGTCGAAGAATTACTATTACAATACAACGAAAATAAATGGATATGTGAAATTCCAAATGAAAATTTTGAAAAATTCTCTTCAAATTGATTATTCAGCAATAAAACTGGCAGACTCAACAAAGAACTATTCCGTTGTTCTTATGTTGATGTAAAAACATCTTCGATGTGCCGAATCGAAACAATAAATAAGCCGACGAATGCGAATAAAACAACAAATGTTCATCACTGATTACGTTTTAAGGAAACAATGAATAAAAACATCAACATCGCAGCAAAATGCTGATTGTTCGTTCGAATCAGAGAGAATAACAGCCAGCCGTTCACAGCTGTCTGTACCGAACACCTATCACAGTTCGCTTAAAAACGAAATACTCCTTTACCCAAATAAATTAAATTACTTGTCTAATACATACACACATTCGTTAAGTGTGAACAACAACAATCGATAATTCACAGTAAAACACGCATCACAATCACAGTAAACACAACATAAGACAAATTAAACTTCATTCGCTCATCACATCAAATCACTTTAAATTATCATTGCTTAGTCTTCATATTAATAATTGAATTAAACAATTAATGAACATACTCAGTGATTACATAATTAGAGTGTCCTCTTGTTTTCAAATGAGACAGTAATTTAGAGAGCAACAACAGAAATATTGGCTGGAATCCTGCAAAACATTCAGACACAAAACGACGAAGCAAAAAAGAGAAGTAGACACTGATTTATAATGAGCTTGAGTATAGACGAAAAAATGAAACTGATTACGCAGAAAAGATGAATAGAAGATAACTGATATGTTGTGAAGTAATGGTAGTTAATAAAGATATAATGGAATATGGAGGTTTTTGCATTGCAATTAAAAACATTAAATTGGTGACATTTTGCAGTGAATGGCCGAAATCCATTCACTCTCTCATACAAACAAATAAATCATCTGCTCAATTAATCATTAGGCACTTAGGTTATCGTCAAAAAAGAAACGAACAAATAATAATAATAATAAATAAGTAAAGAAGAAACAAAAGATACGTAACTTATGTGTGCTGCATCCGAAAGAAATCAGTAGTTCTTGTTCCAGTTAAATGACAATAAATTCACATGAAAAGATCCTTCATATCATTCAACGCACCACCACTCTGCGGTGCTACTGTTGTTGATTGACTTGCAACGCCACTGGTTGGTGACGACAACATGAAATCAGCAGACATCGACTGCGAGGATGCCATCCCTTGAACAATACTCGTTTGATTTAATAAATACCTACAGATCAGTTGTGAATGCGATGATATAACAAACCAGCAGTGACGTCCTTTGCTGCAGCAGCAGTTGTATTACTCATTTTGGCAGCCATTTGACTCATTGAAATACTCTGTTTAACGGGTGCTTTCTTTTGACCGAGATTGTCCAAATCAATGTTCAGTTTACTGGTTGCCTCTGACCATGTTGGTGGGATTGTAACGTTTGCTTTCAACTGTTCATTTGAGTACGACGATGATGATGAACAATTGTTCGGTTTGGCTGCTGCATGCGCCATGGGTGTGGTTGGCATTGAAACGGCACGAACTGGTGAGGTTGTTGCCGTCATTGCGCTGCTTGCTATCGTCGTTGATGAGAAATCAACTTTCTCAAATATCACAAATCATTTCAGCTCAATTATATAGTTCAATGTAGCCTTGAAAACTTACGACTGGCTCCGGCTGAAGGCCAACTCCAAATAAATCTTCTGCTATGAAACTAGCAGTAGTATTAGATAATGGTTTCTGTTGCTGTTTTTGGACGGTTGTTGTAGCCAGAAACGTATCACTCTGTTCCGGTAGAGTTGATGGCTTATTACTTTTGGATGTTTGAACAAGCTGATCATCAGTTAGTTGCGAGAATAAATTTGCTTCGCTGAAATAGTGCAGACGAACGAATCATGCAAAATACAAATGGATGAATAAACGAAACAGACATTTCGTATTCTACATAAACAACTAACGTTGAACTGTTAACAGATGCGAAACCAAATAAATCATTATTATTATCTGCATTCGCACTAATTACATCTGCTTTATTAGTGGGCACTGATGATGTACCAACATTTAGACCAAACAAGTCATTACTGCCATCTGAAATATATATCTATCAGCGATAATCCCGTCCAATCACAACAACTGTAACCGCTATTTGTTACTGATCTAATGCTTTAGTTGTTTGCAACAACCATTCAGAGTGGTCACTAAACAGTTTTTTCCTCGATGAACTAAACGGACTTTTAGGCTCATTGCGAGCCTTCTCTCCACAAGAATTAGTTGGGGGTACGGCAGAGTAGACCTTAAACCTCTTTAATCGTAGAGGATGATAATGAATGAGTATTATTTCTGCTCTTAGCGATCCAGAGCAGAGATATGAATTCGCAATTGCTGGCTAAACAAACGAGTAAATAAATAAATGACGATAAAT
>JAPYMA010002244.1:0-10934 GCA_035041965.1 Anisakis pegreffii
GTCAGTGAAATGTTCTCAAACAGTCCTGGACTTCGACTCGAAGACGCATTAGATGCGTTTCAAGAAATGCATGACAGTGGGGAACTAGTCGGAGCATTATGCCTCACAGTTGCGAGGTAGCGTTCATCTCGTGTCTAAAAGATTCTGTCTTGTACAAGACAGAGGCTTGTCATTCGTTAAATTCTTTCGCTTTTATTGATTTATTTATTTTTGCAATAGCGAATTCGCATATGTGTGTATTTGGCTGTATGTGTTGTTCATGGTATTTGTTGCTTTTAGTGTGTTTTGGATAAAATACCGCAAAATTTGGCTTAAAAGTCACAAAACTGAGTTTGCTCTGCAGACTTTCAAAATGTTTGGAATTTGCTCCAATGATTTGGAATTTTAGTATTGCATTCTTCAACTTTTCTGGTGTCTCGGTGACAAAGTATATGTCAGCAACAACGCGGATGGTATTGGATAGTATCCGTACGATAATCATCTGGGCTGTGTCGATTCCACTTTTCCATAGTCAATTTATACCATATCAGGTATGTGATGCTCTTTTGCTTACTAAAATATCTTTCGTTGGTTCAGTAATCCGTGCTCTCCAAATCAGTATCTTATTGTTAGTAATCATTGTACTGCACAGAGCGATTATTTGTGGTGCGAGTTAATTAAACGTGTTAAATGTCTTTCAAACGTTACAAATCAAACGATTCAAACGGTTTCTGTTCTTCTAGCATTGCTTAGAGATATCATTTGTATGTTGATGTGCGTTCTTAGATTTGATGTTGAGAAGAGCGGTATTGTGTTGGTATTATGAAAGCAATTTCCAAAAGAAAAAAATGATATTATTCTGGTTTTTGGCTTTATTTGCAGTGCCTATAAGCGGTGTTGTTTTCAGATCATCGGTTTTGTCTTCCTTGTTGGCGGAATGTTCATATACAACGATATACTTTTAATGCCATTCGTACGTAAGACGGTACGTCCCTTGATTTATTTAAATCTGATGGTTGTTGGTTTCGTTGTATTCTTCTTCTTTGCATAATACATTCGCTGAAATTTTCAATTGGTTTCCCAGAAAAATTTCTGTTCAAACACTGATTTTAAGCTATACACAGGAAGCAGTGTTTCATTTGTTTTGGTCAGAGGAATAAGATATGACAATAAAAATTGTTTAAATTCGATGTGTCAGATGTAATTGTTACTCGTTTTTAGAACCTCTACAAACGTATGTTCCCGAAGTGGGCAGCTGAGTTAGAAGCGTCCGAATCGGAAAAAGAATAGAGTTTCATGGGAAATGTCTTTCTGTGTGCTGTTTGAAACTTAGACTAGAACTGGCAGTATTGTCTGGCAGAACTGAGTGTTTGAAATCCTTTTTTAATTGCTTGATTTTTGAGTTCTTGATTGCATTCTCGTTGTTGTCTTTCTTTCGTATGCGCATTCAATTCATCACGATGTTTTCTTTAATTGATTTTTATCAATATCTATATATATATATATAACACGATGTTCATTATTCATCATGATGTTTGATATACTATTATATAACATGTATGAATCCATTTGTATGATTAATAATTTTACAAATATATTTATAATTATTTGACACTATGTATGTCGTTTCAATATTATGCATTAACCAACTCATACACTCGCTTCTCAATGATTTGGCAGATTTTGCATCGATATTTTTTAGTTTAGTTTTTCTTAGTGCCTTATAATGAGGGATTTTCACGTTGTCTTCTTAAGAAGATATCATTATGAATTGTTTTACTTGAATGCTGAGAATATATATGAATATTCGAGAGCGTTGTAGTTGTGTCGTGTTTTCATATTGTTTGCAGTATGCTTTTAGTTTTGTAGCTTTTAACAATCTGATCATTTTTTTGCTGAATACCTTCAACAAAACTCATAGAAGGTTGTAAAAGTTATTTAAATGGTCAAGGATCTTACTTATTTGTAGTCACCGCAAGTCATACTTAAATTTGAGAATGTTCACTTCTAATGATTCGTAACTATAAATTAATATTGTTTTGTTTTCTTTTGCATTTGAGTCTACCCAGTGTTATATGCTATATTGAAAGATATTTATAAATAAACTATTTCTCAATGATCGCACGTCTCTTTCCACAAGTATATTTCGATTTCCTTTTCGATGAAAGAAGATATTGAGTCTATCGGGTGCAGTACCCATGTGAGTGTTTCGGACGGACGGGAAGAGGGGATGCCAGTCAAAGCTTGCATTTGCTTAGATATTTCTGCCCGAAGGAGGTGAAAGTACAGGAGTAAATACACATTTGACTGGAATTGTGGTATTTTTGTAGTAATTGAGCACGAGAAGAGATACCTGTAGTGATACACAGTCTGAAATTATTGATAACCACTTGTACCCCATGAACATAACCTCAGAAAGTCCACTAACGGATAGAACAATTCAATACATTTTGAAGAAATGGTTATAAGAAGCTGAAATGGGCAAGATATAACTGAAAAGATTATAACGGCTTGTTGTACGATATTCAATCTTGTGACTTTTGGTTTTACTCACTGCTCTCCAGTTTTCGAGACGAGGAATTACCATTAACATTTAAAGTCGTAAGTATCCACCTCGAGGGAATCTACTTCAGTTCTATTTTTAACAAGTCATGCTATCTGAGGTAACCGGCTTTGGCAATGATTTAAACATGCTGATTTTAAATTGTCTCAGATAGGTTCCTGAATATACCCCAAATTCCATGTTCTAGATGCAATCCCTCAAACATTATTTGCATAATCTGCGTACTACAAAGGATCTCGTTTCAACACTGCTCAAACCTCATTTGGCCGCTCGTGGTCAACGTAAAATAGTGATTGATTATTCATCACCGAACATAGCCAAACGATTCCACATTGGTAATTTGAGGTCAGTTAATGTGTCTGAAAATTCACAAAAACTTGCGAAATTCTCACGACATATATTTTCATTGTTCTTGTCAGTGTTTTTCAATGTTTGTCTTATAACTGGAAATTTACACTGTTCATAGTGGATGATCTGAAATGCCGTATCCCAAAATCTTCCAACAATTCATCAGACCTAATTTCACAATGGCGATCTCATTAAACTCATTATTGTCATTAGAACCTCACATGGAATCTTTTTTCAGTTAAAAAATAGAATTGATCTTCAAAGATTAGCAGCTACATATCCACTTTTTATAATGCGTTTGTTAACTGACATTTTCAATCCGGAATAGCAACATCGGTAAGGATAAATATGACGATAATAATGATAACATCAACAATCATGATTAACAATTACCTATCACAAAACAAATGAATTCCAGTCCACTTCGTTTAGATCTTCGTCTGAATGCTCAATTTCAGATCAACATTAATCGGACGTTTCTTGGATTCACTGTATCGACAGTGTGGAGACGACGTAACTTCGGTGAATTACCTAGGCGATTGGGGTTCCCAATTCGCAATCCTCGCAGCATATTGGCCAAATATAAGGCCTTCTGATGAGGTATCCAATCCTACATTACCAATTCATTATGAGAGACATTAACATTAAATTTAGAATGTTCTTCGACTGATTGTGAAACAAATTTCACAAATGATATTTAATTCATAACTTGGAAATGAATAAATCTGCTGTATGACGCATACGATTCCACAACGAACACAATCATGTTTCAAAAATGTTACAAATTTACTTTTAAATGGAATGCTACAACGATATGATTGATATTTTATCGATACTGAGATTAGGTTTGCATATAACGTAACATTTGAAGGTATGATTATGCTACGATGATCTCAAAGATAATGTCATTGATAGAATGAAATACTCATAATATTACTATCAAATATGATGACGTTAAGAAAGTGTCACAATTAGGATAATTGTAAAAATGCTTAGTGCAGCACTTTTATATTGCAGGTATGGCGGAGATGTACGGATTTG
This sequence comes from Anisakis pegreffii, assembly GCA_035041965.1. NCBI lineage: Eukaryota > Metazoa > Nematoda > Chromadorea > Rhabditida > Anisakidae > Anisakis > Anisakis pegreffii. The sequence goes on from JAPYMA010002244.1 coordinate 3,932, forward strand.
GATAAAATAAAACTTTTCACAAATTGCTATGTTGAAGCAAATCATATGGCGCAAGATAACGAGCAATTCCGCAGCGATGTGAGGAAAATTTTCGCCGACATGGAAAATGCACTGATTTTGGGAAATTTTGAAAATGATCAGTTGAAATTTTGGAATGAAGTTCGTGATATTTCAGTGCGACATTTGGAAGATTTTTATCGGTGAGCTCATTTCCATCTATGCTCTGCAAGCTAATAACAGACCGTTAAATGAACTGCCAAATTACCAAATTAAATCAGTAAAAATAAAGGATCCTGGCTCTATGAAATATCAAGCTGACTGTTCAATGGAATCACTAAAGCAATGAAAGTAAAGTGAATATCTTGCGGATGCATATCCTATAGCGTTAATTAAAGTCAAGAAACTGAATAATTTAAAGTTACGACTACAATTATCATATCTACAAAAACACAGTTAACACAGCCGAATATAACGCTGAAGTTATATAATAGATGTGACTGAAGTAAACTACTAGTAACATCGTAATAATAAGACGACATTAATGATAAATCATAACTTTTCATTAACAATTCAAAAGCAACAACAAAGGAACATTTATTCGTAGAATAATATAAATCCTTTTTGTATTTCAGATTACTGAGGATAAAATTTGATCGAATTTCAAATGAATCGGATTTCGTCAAACATTCTCAACAAATAGTAAATACATTCTTAGATAGACAAATAGCTCAGCAGAGTGCGGATGGTATGATTATAGTGAAAGATCCGCAAATAGAAGGATACGCTACCGTTCGAAAATCTGATGGATCAAGTTTGTACTTGTCAAGGTGCGATTGATTGTTCAAGTATTTTCGTAATATTACTATTTATAAAGTGATAGAGTCATGAAAGAATTTGCTAAAACATTATTCATTTTAAGAAAATACTAACCTAATGATCAACTCTGATATTGTCACATATCATTTTTGGTACTATGAAATTATCACTGGTTCAATGATATCATTAATAGATATAATGATGTAGCTGTCAAGGGGTAATGGGGGGAGACGGGAAATTAGTATTTTGTGCAGTTGTTATTTTATGATAGAACGCCATTGTGATGATGTTTTCTAATTCGGGTATATAAATGCGGTTAGTTGATGGCAACACTCTTCATTCTCCTATTTTCTGAGTACCACTGGCTTGTCTGGACCTAACAGCATTCATTTTTTTACCGTTTTAACAAGGTTTTCATTCTTTTCCTAGCTGTTACAATTGCTCTCATAGCTTTTGTCACCAAAAGTGTTCTCTTCTGCTGATTTCTCATTCAATTCACTGAACAAGTAAAGTTATGTTCTCATTCTATCAGATACACTCTATAATTGATCATTTGACTGTCGAACGTTGTTGAGCAAGTCAATTCGATCGCTGTATTGTTGATTTCGGTTGTCAACACTCGTCAACGTGTCCAGTAAATAGTATATGCTACAGAATAAGAAATTGATTCGAACCGTGAAGTGAAATGAAACGAAGTGAATGAGAAAAAGTCATGAAGAGAACAGTATTCGCATGCAACAGCTATGAGAGTAAGTACAACACGTCCGAAAAGAATGAGAATTTATCTAAATCAGTTTGAAGTGAGCGTGTCACAGACAATAGCGTTTCATGCAATCATAATCGATTGTAGTAATGAGCAACACAACGGTCTAGGACAGTGGTTCTCATAGCAAGTGAAATTACCCATTTTGGGGAATTTGGTGATGTCTGAGGGGGGGGGAAGGGTAACAGAGAATGTCGGGAAATTAGTATTTCTTGCAGTTGTCAGTTATGACAGAACGTCATTGTAATGATGTATTTTTGCTTTATTAGATCATTTAGCAATATAAAATCATTTAAAAAATTAACATGAGCCAGCAATGAAATCAAATTACAACGACCGAAAAATAGCCAAGCGACCACAGCAGATTTCAAAAATTGAGAGCAATCAACTGGCCATAGCCCACATTACACCCTCTCACTCACTTCTTATGTCATCATGATATCGCCCACAAACAACTCATAAATCTTTAGCTTTAACATATCAATTTATTAACGTTCCTACTCTATAAATAGTATGTGACGATACGATCACTTGCTTCATTGCTTCATTCCAGAGAACTTGCATCGATCTTATGGCGAGACGCAAAATTCTCGGCTGACAAATACGTGTTTGTGGTCGATCGTGCCCAGAGTAGGCATTTTGAGTTTTTGAAATGTTTGCTGAACATTTGCGGTAAAGAAGAGTTAGCGAACAAAATTGAGCACGTTTCGTTTGGTCGAGTCAAAGGATTATCAACAAGGTTTTATTCTCGAAATGATTCATTTGTATTTTATGAGAATCAAAGTGAAATGAAACGACGACGAGAGGTTTCAAAAATTCAGATAAATATCGTAAAAGGAAGTGGGAAACCCAATGAGCTAAAAATTTGCTGAGCTTTCGATTTGTTCTGATGAAAGGGATTGTCAATGCAGAATAGTATTCAAATAATCCAATATTTCTTCATTGAAAATGAAGTGTATGTTTGGAAACATAGGCTAAAGACCAGGAAATTCTGTTCCGATTTGAGCTGTGTGTTTATGCTTCAGTTAGCCATGATTTGCCGGTCAATTGAATCCACTTCAAAAGATAATCCAGAACCATTGTTGAGGAAGGGACGAACTGAAGCTGTTGATGAAATAATTCAGCAAGGTTGCCGTGAAGCTGCGAAGTTCGTCCGAAATTCTCAAACAATAAAAATTGATGAATCCGAAATAGACGGTTAGTATCACATTATTAACAGTTCATTTATTCAGTTCTTATATGAGTTGGATGAGCACTTCGAAATGAATGGGCATAGAGAGCTGTGATAGGCTGATAGGGGTCTGCAAATAAGCTCATGTTCTCACCTTACATATATCAAGGCTGTTCCGATAAAAGATACACCAAAATATATCTCATTGTCCGTATTCATTATGATTATCACGACCATCATCCAATGTGATATAACCCATTCTGTGAGTTAACCCCAAGGATTGATTCATCCAGAAGCATCAAGTTAAGGGGATAATGAAACACTCATCATGAAGACGTTCTCAGAGATGAACTTGAACAACGTAACATTCTTCTATCTTACTCACCTTACGTTACCTTTCATAAGTGATAATTGAATTGCACCAAAGTTTTGTTCGTGTCGTCGTCGTGGATATCTGTGCTGATATGATCTCACAGTTAGAATTACGTATATTCCATCAAAAAGATAAGAATTCAATTTTTAGATGTTGCGATGAATTTATCACTGTCAACTGTGATCGTGAACGATTTGAAACGTTCTCGTACCTCTGAATATGTGTTCACTTTCAAAAACGCATTCCGAATGAACAGTCAAGGAAATGCGTTGTTGTTACAGGTTCGTTCGATCCATTTGAAATCGATTCAGGATGCGATTGAATTTTGAATTCTGTACATCACTGAAGGAATTAAATTTTTTGATGGGGACTCTAGATTCCATTGGACGATTCATTTCATCAATATCTTTTGCAGACGAAACATAGTCGTTTGAGGTCGTTGGAAGAACGAAATGACGATTTGCTTCGTGAACTTGACAACCTCTCAAAAACCGACGATTCTTCTGGTTCTTGCGGAATTTCCAGTGGAATCGATAACTTTGATCTTGAGCTTGACTTGAATTCTTCGGCAGAAGCCGACCGTCTTGTCGCGCATTTATGGAAATTGGACGATGCTTTACTGAACAGTCTGCAAAAAGCTGACGCATGCCATTTGACTGTGTATCTGTTGAAGTTGGCAAATCTAACGGGCAGTGCCTCAGCTTCACTACGTGTTCTCGGTGAGGCAGACCATACACGAGCGTTGTCACGTTTACTTTTGTTATCAGCCTCAAGATCGGTACTGTCACAGGGAATGCAGTTGATCGGTGTGGAACCTCTTAAGAAAATGTGATCAGAGGCCTTGTTTCTTCCTTCTTCACTGCTGATTGTTGATTTACAACCGAAATGTTTCATCTAAATCTCACATTTCTTCCATCTTATTGTTAGATGTCTGCTTGATCATAGGTGATCACAGTCGGGAACGTTATTCAGTTCGTTTGGAAATGAGGTCGGCTTTTTCGAGAAGCTGAGAATCACACTGAAATTCAAGTGACGATATCGATAATCATCTGAACATGTAAAACTTCCGTTTTAAACTGTGAAAACCGCTATTGTTACTTTTAAATTGTAGTTTTGAAAATACTGATGAAATAATAAACATATTAGTATAAATTACATTATTCACTGAATTTCACAACTAGCATTTGTGTATTGTTAAAGTGAATAAACACTGAATCAAACTTCTCTGTGTGAAGGAGTTGCTTTCTTTCTTTAGCCTTTTACATGCACATGCAGACATATGAATATATCTTCAATTCAGTAGATTGGGTTATTTGCGCAATAATGAATGAAGTTATCAAATTTCCAAGGTGTCCTAGGTGCCTTCATTGATTTTAATGGAGTCATTTCAAAATTTGATTGATAATTCTATGTGAAAATTTCTCAAAACCCTCCCTTTCGGAAGCTGCCAAAGAATCCTGTGCTTCAATTTCGCTTTAACAACTTACCTCGCTTTCCTTACACCATGTTGAATTGTTATAAATATCCTATACACTGCTCTACTCACAATTAGTACTCTTCTTGGAAAGGAACGGCAGCACAGCACAATCGCTCGATCAACTACAACGCAAGGATTACCAATGAAAATTCATGCAATACTTTGTAATTGAGCGAAATTGCTCGACACACGTGGTTTTCTGAAACCATGTATGTTGTCGAGCGATTTTGCTAATATTATAAATGAAACTAAAACATCTAGAAAACTCACTAGAGTACTGGTTTTTTGTTGGCTTCTCCGCCAGCTTAAAGTTATGATGAGTTTGAAAGTGGTATTTTATACCAATCTGTTGGTTGGGCAATATTCTAGAAATGGATATATATTCATCCAAATCATAGTCATATATCCGCACCATTACCCATTTCATGATGACGGCAAGGACAAAACTTTAATGATAATAATAATAATAATAATAATAATAATGGTGATGGTGAAACGAAAAGGTAGGCTAGATGAAATGATGTGTGAAATGTGTTTTCGTTGTACGATTCTGAGAATAACCAGATTAAAAATGGTTTTATGAGAACTTTTATGACGATTTTATTAGTAGGAGTCAGAATTATTCTTTTATTACTGCTCTTGGCATGGCTGATGTTTTCCATTTTTGATATTCATACAATTAGTATCGTTAGAGTATATTTGGCTAGAGTCAGAGTATGTTTAGTGTGCGATTCGTTTGGTGATATTTATGGGAAATCAAGGTCACTGGTGCTTCTTGCAGAAACGATTCTGATAATTTGCTTGGTTTGAGAAGTTCTGAGGATAAAAGCTGAAATAATAGTACTTGTTATTGATCTCGTTTATGTTATCATTCAAGATGTCCAGATTTGATAAGGTCCAGATTAATAATAATTATGTTAACATTCAATATGCCCAGATTAATATCAATTATGTGTTGTGTCATTTCATAGTATTGTCAATGATAAAATAATAGTACTGATGATAATAGAGATCACAATATAAACAGTGATCGCAGTGATAATAGTTGTGATATGGAATCTGAATGAACAAAGAATCTGAATTAAACTCCTCTTTATGGAGGAGTTACTTTCCTTTTTTATTCCGCTTCATGCACATGGAGCCACTTGAATGTATCCTCAGTCTGAATCATTTCTAAATTTGGTTGTCAATTATGCACAAAGATTTAAAACTAACAACCAACTGTATTTTATTGCAATGTATTTAGTCATTTTGCAATAATGTGGTGATCATTTCCACGGTGAAGATTTTAAGTTATCGTTTTTATGAATATATTACTTTACGATATTTGGTTTGGATTATATGATATTGTTTAATGCTTGCTGGATCATTATTTAAACTATATCAAGCTTTCTCATCTGAGATGTATCCGAATAAATCGCATTCCACTATCAAGAGTATCGGGCTACATCAGATTCTGGGAGTGTAAGAGACTACACTATATTTTGATCGATAGATCAAAGCGAAGACGAATTCTTGTGAAATGAAGAAGGAAATGAATTCATGAGTGCGTGCCTACATTAATCTGAGAGACTTAATCGAACAATTATGTTACCTTTGTATAATACTATAGTACATTATCATCAATTGCACTTACATCTGATTACTTCTATCATCATTCTCTGAGAATATGCTTTTTTCAAGTGTGTATCATGAATACTAGGTTTGTTGGTAACTTGAATCTATACCTGTGCCCTCGCATACGGATTGATATCTCTAGATAATTATCGCTCAGTAAGGCTCTTTCCCAACATGCTGAGTCTGATTGAAATCGCAAAACATCAAATGAAACCGTTCAACTCAGTTGCTAAGCAACAGAATTTCAATTGCTCTAACAACGAACGACCACCGTCCGCAATGAATAATGACGAATAATAATGCAACGTTAGATTATTCATTTTGTTCACTCAGTTAACTCCTTATGTAACCTGTACCACTTAGTCGAATATAGTATCAGTATCAAGGTTGGGGACAACACTCTGAGATTGTATTTTATTGTATAGCTGACTGTATAAGTGTAATACTAAATATAATTTATGTGACAATAGTAACGACATTGTATGCAAGCTAATAGTTATAAGTATGTTGATTAGTATTACATTAAAAACTGTTATTATTAGCACTGATACGCTGTTTGGATTGATATCATTAGAGTTATTTGATTCGCCTTAATACTTATTATACTGCTGATTATTTCATTCGCTTTACTACTTCTCATACTAGTGATGATATGAGGCAGTTAGTTGTATATAACATAGCTACTAGATAACTGCTAGTTTTTTTTGATTTTTGATTAGTCCGATGATGATGTTTAGTATATTAATTGGAGATTGTATCAGCAATACGTAACTGAACGAAGTAATA
>JAPYMA010002247.1:0-10400 GCA_035041965.1 Anisakis pegreffii
ATACAACAATCTAACTCCAACTCAACTATTATAAGCCATCCAAAACTACTATTTAGGAATACACTGAAACATACATATTGACTGATATGAAGCAGTAATAATATGTAAACGACTAGAAAAATAATAGCAACAAAAATAAAACGCTTACCGGAATAAGTTTATTTCAATAAGATTTGTGAGTAATTTTCATAATAAAACAAATTTTGCAAAGTACCACAAACAATCAACTGCACAATTTTGTACATACAACAACACACACTTATGTATATAACATTAATATCCATTATTATAGTTATTACTAATGACAAATCAGAACAATTTCACTGCTGAACGGTGATAATTTGATTGTAATTAATAAGATAATATTAATAATCCTTCCTAAAGTCATAATAATATAATATTAATAATGAAACGGTAAAGAGATGGATGATAATAATAATAATTAAGAGATTGACGACCACTCTTCTTAAATATTTCACACAAAATCTAGCTGACATCTTCGGAGCGGAAGCCAACTTTTAACATTTAGTATTGCATAACATTGTGAGTAATGGTAACAACAATAGCAGTAATAATAATAATAATAATAATAACAATAACAATAAAATAAAAATAACAACAATAAAAAAGCAGCAGCAGCAATCATAATAACAACAACAATATCACAGCAAAAATTATAAGAACCATTTAGTTTGCCGCCTTCTGATAGTATAAACAAATTTAAAGTCTGCTCTTGGCTGCCTGCATAACATCGATGTTTAGGTGAAAAGCGATCATAACATAAAGGCACACACTCTTCAATCGAAATGAACACGCAACTCGAAATCATAGAGAAGCCATAGAAGAAGTAATAAATAGTAAAAAGTAAACAGTAAAACAATACAACAACAGCAGCACAAAGCATCATACAAGCTCAAGAAATGAAAAAGAAAAACGCGCAGTCAGCAGTGTATCAATTATCAGCAATAATAATCAATAATCCAAGAGAACAACAACAATTTTAAAGAAATCATCCAAAGCACATTGAGAATTAAGTCGACGGAATTGTTTCAATGGCAAATTCTTTACATTATCAAACCCTAACTACAATACAATACAATAATAAAACAGCAAAACAGTAAGTAATACAACAAAATGACTGTTAAAATGTGCACACACAGAGAGATAACCTTCTTCAATCACACGGGATCTACATACATGCATACAGCAAACGCGTCGCCGCCAATTTCACAACTGTTATTTTATAACAAAGTAAAGTAACAATAACAAAAGTTCAGTAAAGTAACGAAGCAGCTACACAAAGAAACCCGTGGGAATATGGCCATTACCCGCCGGGGAAATCGCCGCCGTAACACTTCCCGCGTTCTGACGGCTGTCCGCTCGAAGCGGTATCGATGGCGAATGCATCAGCCTTAAGCTGCTGCCATTATTGTGGTTGCTGCTCGTTTGACGTTGCAGCGTGCTACTTAAAGGCCTGAAACAACGGAATAATATTATTATTATTATTAACAACAATAACCACAACAACAAAATAACAAAGCAAACTGCTCACCTGTTCAACGCATCCCGTATTCGCTGCGCCTCGTCCGCGATCAGCCCATAGCTCAGCAAATCGATCTGGCTCATCTTCATCAGATCACTCACCGAGTGCACTCCAGCCGCCCGCAACTGACCCAAGCAATGGCACAAGGTCAGCCTCGTCAAAAACTCCTCCAGTGGAATGGGTGGTGGACTGGACGCGGGCGGTATTGGCGCTGCAACGGGCGCCAATAGACTGCCGCCGCCGCCATGATGGTGAGGAGCAACAGGCGCTGGCACGTGCACGCCCCTCCTCTGCAACAGACTACCACCGCCGTCGTTCGTCGACACCATTGCCCCGCCCATTTGGCCGATCATCCCCATCGACATATAAGTGGCCCTGCAAAGCACTTTACTTCGATACTATTTATGATAATAGTAATAGTAATTACTATTATTACTCACAAAAAGCAATAAATAATAATGGGTACGAAAAACCCACCCGAACGCCGTTCCCGTGCCGTTGTTCATCATCGTTCCTTGCGACGACATAAGCCCCGCCTCCTCGGCATATATCAATTCGGGATTTTTGGCGAAATGCTCCAGCGTTTGCAGAATGTACGCGAACGTTGGCCTGAAAAGACGTTCCCCATTATTTTTATAACAGTTTCATTATTTATCCACCTATACGCGTAATATTTATCATTATTAGTATTACATATTACTGCTATCACTTATCAGTAATTACTCATTTAAAAAAACTATTAATAAACCTTTTATGCCTATCGATATTCCAGCACGTCATCATGAGATTGTGCAGGGTCTGAGGTGTGTCCATGGGTGCTGGTAAACGATAACCCAACGTGATTTCGCTGATCACCTTCTGATTCGTCCACTCCCAGTAAGGCCGCTCACCAAACGAACATACCTTAAGTTTACCGCATCCATATTATACAACTTCATCAATATCACTTACAAATATCAATTTCAACGACAGTAATGATAATAACAAACAGTAACAATAATGATATATCACACGCTAACCTCCCACATCACTACGCCAAAACTCCAAACGTCCGATGCGGCCGTGAATTTACGATGTGTGATCGCCTCAGGCGCTGTCCACCGCACCGGAATCTTGCCTCCGTTCGTCGTGTACTCCTGTTCGACGCTACCCTCAACCAGGCCCCGACTCAGTCCAAAATCCGCGATTTTACAACGCAATTCCGCATCCACCAACACATTGCGTGCGGCCAGATCCTGAAAACGCAATTTCCTCGTTTGAACACAATTCCACAGGCAACAATAACTAATATTAAACAAAACAGAAACCAACCAACCCTATGCACAAAGCCCTTCTCGGTTAGATACTTCATTCCAGCCGCTATGCCCCTCAACATGTCAACGATCTGCCTTACGCCCAACATACCGTCATCGTGTTTACGCAAAAACTGATCCAACGAGCCGTTCTCCATGTACTCCGTTATAATCATCACCTGTAATTATCAATAAGACTAATTACTTCAAATTACAAAACAATAAGCTAACACTATGATAAACGATAATAATAACAATAATAATAACAACGATAATAAATCACTACAGACCGGTTCACTTTTGGTCACCACACCAATCAAACGTATCACATTCTCGTGCTGGAACTGCCCCATTATTGAAGCCTCCGTAAGGAAGTCACTTTTCGACTTCTCACTGCTGCCAGGCTTCAGCGTTTTGATGGCCACCGTCTGAATCTGAAATGAAATGGCTGGTAAACATTTCAAATGATATCGATCATACTAATATCGATCGATCATAATCAATAACAATAATGATCATCAAATACAACAATATAAAAATAATCATAATAATAATAGCAGTAATAATAAACCAAACCTGATTCATATCGAAGCCTGTGCCAGTAGTCGACTGTGCACACTGCAAAACGCCTCTACAAACCTCACCGAACTCACCGCTCCCAATCACCTCAGTGATTCTAATTAACGACGCGTCCACGTCGTTGGCAAACTGCGACAGAGCCTTAATTAATTATTACTTATTAATTAACTTTATATTCTCTACGCACGTGCGTGCGTGTGCGTGTGCGTATGTGAAGCTAAGCGTGAGCACGCCACGTGTACGTTCGCGTGCGTGCGTGTCGCCCCCTAAAAAGTAAAAACAGCTTCACACCTGACTGGGATCCTCGTAAGCCGTCGGATCAACGTACGGCTTGAACCTTGTGTTGCCATAACACGCTGCTGCCGATGACGACTGCGTCCCGTACGAAATCAATGGCGCACCCACTAGAAATTACTCATTTTCATAACAGTAACAACAATCTATTATAGTAATAACAATAGTAATAATAGTAATAGTAATACTAATAACAATAATAATCACAATAATGATAACAATACAAATCATAATCCATCCTATCTATCTAATATCCAATATTCCACACACTATATCCGTGTGGCACGATCGGAACCATTTGGCAAAATGCTCAAAACGCACTCAATACGGAAAATTTTTCCGCTGATATCGATCTGATTCGTTTAAGCAGTACGAAATCAGTTACTTTCAATCTTATGAACCTATCTCAGGTACACTGTACACCTGAGATGTTCCCCCGTCATCCAAAATACTAAATCCAGCAATCCAATCCACTCCTCAAATAATCTCCCTCCCATTCCAGCCAGTCAGCCGGCCATCTTCCGTCATAAGGCATCAGTCACATGCTCACAGCGATAGTACTAGATGAAATGAAATCAGCCGGGAAACCATTCGAATTTCGGCTGCTTCAAAGCCGTATATCAAAGCCACCAGCCAGCCAGGCAGCCACCAGCTAGCTCCAAGCCAAACCAAAAAAACAAATGCCAAAATTTACGCGCCCACATGCCGAAACGCCAAACGATATCCCGGAGCAGTTGCCAAATATCAATAATAACAATTCTTCCACGTGTCACAGCAATATCAGGTAATAACTAACTAATTAACTGACAATACTAATTAAATAATTAAAAACAAAAGAAAGCCAGCCCAAAGAGCACCGCACCGCACAAAAATAAATCAATGGTCTGCTCACATTTTCCTCGAAACAAATTCTGCATCAGACCCTGTGGTGGCGGTGGTGGTGTATTGTAGTCGGGTGTCAACGTACCTGAAATCAATCCCGTTCAATTTCAATTTCCACTCTCAAATCACCACACTCTCTTGAATACCGATCCCGCTCAGATCTAATTAATTAACTAATTAATTCAAAACCAACTTCTGTTTAAATTTTCTCCCAGGCATCTGTATTCAAGAGAATAAGGTAATTATCATATATTACAATAATAATACAATAATAATTTTAACCAATACACACGACATATACCATCATCATCATCATATCGTTTCTAAACTACTTCACGTCTATTTCTAATTTAAAATATCACTTTACAATATAAATAACATAAATAAATAATACTAATTATAAATTTATAACATTTTATATTATAAATAAATAATAAAAACAAACACAATAAAAAGTACTCTCATTAAAAAATTCACGAAAGCGTTCAAAGCCAGCCTTAAAAATCACAGCCCAAGCCGTACGCCAACAAGCTCTAGCACCATACTTACTGCATATTAAAGCAGTAAAACAATAATAATAATAATAATAATAATAATAATAATAATATTATTATTATTATTATTAAAAATATTCAATGATAACATTAAATCACAACAGAAACATAAAACAAATCCACAAAAGCCATTCCCAGAGCCGCCGAGTCGATCAGAAAAAATAAAAATAACTAAAATAATTTTCACACGTACCATAAGAATAGGAATACCGCCTAACTGTAGAGTTCAATTAATAATAATAATAACATTAATTATAATAATAATAATCATAATAATAATAAATAATAATAATAATAATCATAATAATAATCAGCTAATTAAGTTAATTAAGAAACAGCCCCGCACCTAAACATACACCACCATGCATACAGACTGCATTTTAAAACAGCCATTCGAATAGAGGAATAGAAAGGAATTGCGCTCTAAAACACACCACCGACTGCACTGAATCCTTCCACTCAACCCTCCCTGATCAATATAATAATAACAATATAACAATAATCAATGCTTAATAACAACAACAATTAATTAATTAATTAATTAATTAAATACCATTTTTATACGGTTCCAGACCGTCGCAATCGCTGAATTGTTTCCGATTCCCTTTTGATTTCCTCGAACAAACCAGCAGACTGAACACAACCATTACCAGCACTACACACAGCACCAGTATCCACACCCAGACTGGAGGACCTCCCAGTGCCCAATTGTGATCACTGAATTATCATTATTATTATTATTATTATTATTATTATTATTATTATTATTACTATTATTACTATTATTATTATTATATATACATAAAAATAAAACATAATAATAAAAGCTAACATAAAGCCGCCTTCGTGCGTGATGTAATCCCCTCCGGTGACCGTGTGCATCGGAGAGAACTGCCCTCGACCCGGCTGATACCACAGCGGTTCGCTCCACATTCCCCAACCCAAGTCTGTTAGCGCTCTCACCTTCAATTATTATCATTATCATTATAAATACCTAATAACTAATAAAATCTAAACAATTAATTAACCTAAATAATTAATTAATCTGAATAATTAATACAATAACAGGTATTCACCTTGAAGGAGTACGGGAAAACTGGATTCAAATCGTCGAATGTGAAGTAGTTGTTTGCCGTCTCAGAGACTGCCACTGAGCCATTGTGACGCGATTCTATCTGAAATATTTTCACATAAATAATAAATAATAATAATAATAATAATAACAATAATAATAATAATAATAATAATAAATAATAATAACAACACTAAATCCCAAAAGCAACCTCACCTCATAAACCGGCTGTCTAAAATGACCATTACTGCGGCCATTTCCGTCCAAAACCGGCGCATTCCAAGCCAGCGTTACGCCGTTCTGCTGCACTCCCTCCACACGCAGTTCACTCACCAACATCGGAGTCAATGACCTCAATCATAATAATAATAATAATAATAATAAATAATAATAATAAATAATAATAATAATAATTATATATTAATAACACTGAATAAATTCAAATACTAAATTAGCGCCTTTCCACTTCACGGGCGCAGCGTCCGCACGCAAGCAGCAGCACGCTCGCGTACTCGCTCGCTCGCACGCCCACGTAAGCACACTGACACGCGCGCGCTCGTATTGATTTAAAAAGTAGCATCAAAGAACAAACTACAAACTACAAAAACCTCAGACAATCAATATGAGATCAAACTACAATTACAATATAGTATTATCAATCAATATATAATATTAATCTACAATATAACAACCAACTACAATCAATATACAAAATCCTAAATAGTACTATTATCAATACAATAACAAATATAATAACAATAATAATAAATAATAAATAACAATAACCACCTCGTAGTAAACTCGATCAACGCGTATTCATTGAGCTGATCACTCTTGAATTTGGACACCTTATTCTCGGCGAACACCATCACCGTGTACGTGCCACCCGCCTCCAGTCCAGACAGCTCGAGTCGTCGCCCGGTGAACGTCTTCTCTGCCGGAATTGCGCGTGTACTCGGCGGACATGACGTGCACTTATAACGATACCACAACTCCTGAAATCAGCTATCGATCAATCAATCGATCGCTGATCTGCCGATCACGCTCGCGATCATCGCAAACTGCTCATCTTTAGTGCAGTAATACTAGTAATATCAAATAGTAACCTTTCTGCCACCCAGCATCGATGGTTCATCCCATTCGATCATCACGGATGTTGTGTCGATTCGAACCGCTGTCAGACGTGACGGTTTCGAGGGTGCTTCTGAAATCACAATCAATCACCGTGATCACGATCAATATCGATCGATATTACTGCTAATATAAACAGTAATAATAACTGACGAGTGCAAGGCAGTTGACTGGACTCGCCGTCGGCCCTGTAGTATCCGGCATCACACTGACACTCCAGACTCGCTTTCGATGTCGAGATGCTATTACCCGGACACGGTTTACACTCCGCATCACCCAGCTGCGCTTTATACGTCCCGATTGCACATGCTAAATTACTTATTACTTTTACTCTTATTTACTTTTACTTATTACTTATTTACTTTACTACTTATCATTTCACTCTCCCTGAAAATTGCTTCACCCTGAATGATCTGCTGCTGCTGCTGCTGCTGCTGCATTTGCGGGTATATCAAGCGCATGATCAACAATTTCACGGCCGGCAGATCAGCAATCTTACGATAAGATCAATCACCAATTAATCACACCTTCCAATCACTTTTATCTACCTACATCACACCCTCTTGTTGCACAGAATTCAACACAAAAACGGCACACCTTGTTCGACCTTGAAATCTTCCATTTCAGTACGCATTTTCACTAAAATTCCCTCTCCTCACTATTATTTATTATTATTCCACTAAAATCTCCCAGCTAATCAGCACTATTCCATCTTAAGAATGTCGCTCCTCCACTTCCTAAAAGGCTCCGCATCGACCCGAAAGGCTGTCCTTTGATCATCTCTACTTTCCCTTGGGTACTGGGTACTCTTTCAGGGGTCAAACTAAGGTCATGCATATTCAAAAACACTTATTACTATTATACTATTACTTACTACTTATCTCACCCTTCAATCCAACACAAAATAAACATTCATTATAATAACAATAACAATAATAATAACAAATAATAAAAGAATAACTACAAAACATGCCGCCCGCCGCCGCTGCTAAAATGACGAGAACGGACAGAGAGCCAAATACACAATGATAAATTGAGAGAGCACAGACATAGAAACAGACAAAGACGGCAGATAGAGACAGAGAGAGAGCGATATGGCTGTGTAAGTAAGCGTATAAACAAAGCGATTCGATTCGATCTTATCCGATTATCGATCTCCAAGTGATCATCAAATCCCACCGCAAATCGGATTAACAAAGGCTCTAGTGTCTAAACTCGTCACCTACCCCTTATCCATATCCATATCCATATCCATCCCATAGCCATAAGCAAACCTCATTTCATTATCGTTCTAATCTAATTACCGCCTAATTACCGTCCAAGCCCAGTCCACATCTCAACTATATGCCGCATTGCCAAAACATCCCCATACCAATACTAAATACAACAATACAGCCAAAAGTAATAACAATACCAGTAATACTACTAACAACATATACATTTAATAAGTATACAGAGTAACAATAAGTATACAGAGTAACAATAAAGTATACAGAGTAACAATAAGTAACAATAAGTATACAGAGTAACAGTAACATAAGTATACAACACATACGTATTACGTATCATATAATAATGCAACAAATCTAATTACTCGTTCATTATTCATTAATTAAACATTCAAATTAAATACCAAATGCCATATTGCTACATTCACCCAAAACTAATTCAATCAACCAATTCAAATTTAATTTCATTCAATCAAATTGCTACTGTCCACATTAAATTGCTGCCCTGTCTCCACTACACATAACTATATACACCAATATATAAATAAGCACACAAATTTCATTACAGCTTATTACTCTATTACTCTCTGCCTTACAGCCTATTACTTATTACTCATTACAGCCTATTACTAGTACTCTCTACATGATCTGATCTGATCTGATCTGCTCACTTTGCAATATCCGTAATAAATGCTTTATTAATTAATTCAATCCACCATTCCAATATGCCTCAATATCTCATCCCATTTCCCTTGGTCACAAATGAATTTACCATATTCCCGCTTCTAAGCTAGCTTTCTTATTATATTAATGACTAATACAATCTAAAATCTGTTAATTAAACAACTTAATTAACTGATTTCACATCTAATTAATTAATTAATCAAATAAATTCGCTGAAACGTTCGTCTTTAGTCTATCAAATACGTGTTTTTAACAGGCAATCATCTTAATTTCCATTAACATTCCACCCTCCAATTTACCTATCTTATTCACATCAATATCCAACCGAAGCCGAATACGAGACGATACCTTAACAGACCACAAAAAGACCCCTATTCAGGGGTCCCAAAAATTCAGACCCCTCTTCAGGGGTCTCAAAAATTCAGACCCCTGTTCAGGGATCTCAAAAATTCAGACCCCTATTCAGGTCACTATCAAATCATTAATATTACTATCATAACTATTACATATAATTAATTACCCAGTAGAGATAGTCACCAAACCGCTCATGCATTAAACACGGGCATGAGAAAACCGCTCATATTCACTCATTATCAACCCTAATTACTATTATTTTTAATAATTACTCCTTCCCACTGCCCAATTCAACTCACGATAAAATATATTAACTGCATAATGTGCACACATCCACTCTGCAAACAAATAAGTAAATAAACCTCTCAAGTACCACACACTTCAACTCAAGTGACGTATTCACGGCTATAAAGGCAATAACAAATAACAATAATAACAATAATAATAATAATAAATAATAACAATAATAATAATAAAGACAACGAATCATTTTCAAAACATCCATCAAAATCCCTTAAAATACAGATTTCATTATAATAATCGTATTATTTTTAAGAATCTGCCGACTAAACTCACTTAATCTATCAATCCCGTATTCATAATAATCACCCACCCAACCAACCTCACCCAAAATAATCGATCGCATCCCCCAAATTCCCTCCTAATTAACCTTCTGCTAATTAATTAAGAACGTGCATCGCAACGATCACCACCACACAGCACTACCCATAAAAGTCCTCCCAAATCGCCATACATCCTCGCCTAATGACCACTCTAATTACCCCC
>JAPYMA010002249.1:0-16792 GCA_035041965.1 Anisakis pegreffii
TTCCGAAATTCATATTCATATATTGCTTCCTCTGACTCTATAATCGTTTTTGCAAAGTATACCGACGTTGAATGTGCATCTCCCTTTGTGCTCTAAATGGTTGCAACAAAAATCATGCAACGAAACAACTGCCCAGCTCCTAGTTTAATATAATTGCATGAGTAAGCGCTTGCCGATAGACAGATATGAGCAGCAGCACATGACGATAAAGGAGTGTTAGACATGTCTTAGAAAAAGCTATACAAGCTTGTCGTAGGTAAGATAGAGTAGTGATTGTTGTTGTTATTATTGACGTTTCTTGAATGATTTGAGGAGCGTTAGCATTGAAAGATGATTAAGGCTTTCTTTCCAACATACACTTATGAGATTGAACCATAGAGTTGGTGAAATGCTGAGGCGAAGAGCAGTACGAGTTATCTGCAGACTTGCCTTAACACAACAGATTGCGACGTTGATGATAATACCGTGAACAAGTTGGGAGGGGGAGTGGAATAATCGGCAGCACTACAGTTATGATTTCAGATTTGTGTTAACTTGGTTTGATTGATGATTTTGTTTATTTATTTATTCGTTCAGCTAATTAATGTATGTTTCGCACATGAGACTATTCAAAATCACTCCAATTAACACTGTGAGTTGCTCTTCTCATCCACGTTTGAGCTGCGTATTGTCTCGTCATCTCATTTTCGGTCGATCCCGACTTCTTTTCCCGATTATAGGCTGCCACTGTATGGACTTCTTCGTCCAGTTGTTATTGTACATTGTCGCTATTTTTAACATAAGTTTTATGTTGTCTTTAGGTTCTCGTATTAAAGTTGTTATCATAATTCTTCTACGTTATCTGTTATTATTAATATTATCACTAGAAATAGATTGTTATCAGTATGTTGTAGTGATCATTACTAGCTCTTTGATGAGTTTCTTGCGTCTCCAAATGTATATGCATGTGAATGGATTTATTTGCATTGTTCTATGTGAAAAGCAAAATAAGTCACTGAAGTACTGTCATTTGAAATGGTGCATAATAATGATCAGCAGACAAACTTTAACCAATATTTTTATAGTACTTCGCTGATTGATTGGTCTTTGTTTTCTAAATAATTTGTTGCTTACAAAACAACTATATTCGGGAGTTATTATTATTGCTATTATGATCGCTATCATTTTTTAGGGAGACTCCTTACTGTTTCATATTATTGTTTTTATACGAATGACTAACTAATACACATATTTTGATGTTGAAGAACCGAAAGAAGATGCCGGCTGTGAAAGGAGATGGTATGCGCGGTTTGGCCGTTTTTATATCCGATATTCGAAATTGTAAGAGCAAAGAAGCTGAACTGAAAAGAATTAATCGAGAGTTAGCAAATATTCGTAGCAAATTCAAAGGTATTTATTAATTTCAGTTTATTTAGATGTTTGTCTGTTTATATATTCATTTGTTTCACAAGATCACTGTTTGCTTGTGGGCACACATTAACTGCAAGACTACTCAATTTTTGATGATCACTTCATTGAGGGGATAAAATGATCGATGGATATCAGAAAAAGAAATACGTTTGCAAATTATTATTCATTTTTCTCCTCGGAAATGATATCGACTTTGGTCATATGGAAGCGACAAACTTGCTTAGTTCAAATAAGTATACCGAAAAGCAAATCGTTAGTGTTATTCTGCAGATCTGTTCTTTGCTTTATTCACTTGTTCTCATTTAATAGTTATTCTATTGAACAACCCATTTCCGTAAGATTGTCTTTTCAGATATTATTATCAGCTGTACAACTATGATCACTACTGTTTTCATTGTTCATGTTATTGTTTTAAGGGTTATTTGTTTATATCGGTATTGATAAACAATGATTCCGATTTAATAAAATTAATAATTCAATCAATAAAAAATGATCTTCAATCGCGCAATCCAGTTCATATCAACCTAGCACTTCAATGTATTTCAAATATTGGTAGTAAAGATATGGCCGAAGCATTTGCTCAGGATTTACCCAAATTACTAGTTTCCGGGTTCGTTTCATTGATTATTCTTCGATAATGTTGAGTTGTTGATAAAAATAAATGTTTTAGTGATACAATAGATTTCGTGAAGCAGAGTGCAGCATTGTGTTTATTGAAATTGTTTCGTACATGTCCGGATGTACTGCCACCAAATGGATATGCATCACGTATCGTTCATTTGCTTAATGATCAACATCTTGTGAGTTTTCATATATATATATATATATATGTATATATATATATATATATATATATATATATATATATATATATATATATATATATATATATATATATATATATATATATATAATGTTTCATTTAGTGTGTTGCGGAGAGGGGGTAAAATTTCACAGTCAGAGACCCGGAAAATGCGGTTGGCTCGGAAAATGTCAGGGATGGGGAGTTTCGGGAAAAAGTCAATCTCGTCCCCAAGTTTTCCTCGAAAATGGAAGTTTTGAACTGGAGTCAGCAAATCTTGAAAAGAGGCCTTTCTAATGGAAAAGCATTGTATTTCCACATATCAAGCAAATACACTTAGCCGTATCAAGCCGTTTTCTTTTTTTTTGTGACAAACGAAAATACTCGCATTCGGCGCTGCCTCCGATTAAACCTATACCTCTTTCCCTGTTGAATCGTTGCTGCGTAAACATCCTCCCAAAACATACACCAACAACAATCTTATGTAACGCAACCATAGCATCCCGAGCGATTAAACTGAAATTCGTACAGTTCGCATATGGGGCCCATGTAGCACATGAAATGATGTGAACATTGCTGATGAATCGCTTCGAATTAACGTTTTTGACACTTTGATCCGACTGTATCAAGTTTCGGGGAAAATTCGAGAAATTCCCCGAAAATTTTAGGGAGCGGGGATCCCTGAGAATTCCCTAAAAATGGGGAACGGAAAAAGTCGGGGATGAAATTTTGCAGTCAGGGATCCCGGGAACGCGGTCGTCTCGAAAAAAAAATCTGAAATCCTGTGATGCTCGCGACACACTCGTTTCATTTATACATGTCATTATGTCATTTCATTTGTACATCATCGTTTCATTTATGATCATTATTAATATTCGATAATTACGTTGGAAACAATACAATTGAGAACGATTATTATTAAGGGTGTTGTCACATCAGCTGCATCATTAATCGAAGCATTATCAAAGAAGTGGCCCGATGAATATAAAGGATGCATATCATTAGCTATTTCGAGACTTAGTCGAGTAATCTTTTCCCTTTACTTATAAATAATTGCTTTGAATACTGTTTGTCATTTGTACTTTCAAAATCAAGCAGTGACTATTGTTATAAGTACATAATATCATTGTTATGTAATAAAATAAAAAGTAAATCTGCAGATAGTTACATCGGGCTATACCGATTTACAAGATTATACGTACTATTTTGTGCCAGCGCCATGGCTTTGTGTCAAACTATTGCGTTTACTTCAAAACTATCCACCTCCAGGTACGATTTGAATAATGACGAATCGCATTATTTGTTGTTGATCTAATTAATTATTGCAGAAGACCCGAGCAATAAATCGCGTTTATTGGAATGTCTCGAAGGCATTCTCAACAAAGCGATGGATGCACCAAAGTCCAAGAAAGTACAGCATTCGAATGCCAAAAATGCAGTTCTGTTCGAGTCGATCGCATTGATCATTCATATGGATTCTGAACAAAACCTGCTTGTTCGTGCCTGTAATCAACTGGGCACGTTTCTGTCACATCGTGAGACAAATTTAAGGTTCGTTGTGTTGAATCGGGTTCGCTCACTTCTATTTGTTTTTTGTTTTGCAGATATTTGGCATTGGAATCAATGTGTTTGTTGGCCACTTCAGAATTTTCTCATCAAGCCGTAAAACGTCATCAAGAAACAATAATAAACAGCTTGAAAACAGAACGTGATGTATCGGTAAGGCAACGAGCCGTTGACTTATTGTATGCGATGTGTGACAGGTATTCATTCATTCATCCTCTTGTTAATAACGTTTTGTTCAATGATGAATTTAAATTTCAGATCGAACGCAGCTGAGATAGTTTCTGAAATGTTATCGTATTTAGAAACAGCTGATTATTCAATCCGAGAAGAAATGGTAAGACTATAGTAATGTTATAGATGATGAGGTGTTAATGTGCTATTTGAAGGTTCTAAAAGTGGCGATCTTAGCTGAGAAATACGCGACAGATTATACGTGGTATGTGGATGTGATCCTGAAATTGATTCGTATCGCAGGAGATTACGTGAGTGAAGAGGTGTGGTACCGTGTGATACAGATCGTTGTGAATCGCGAGGATGTGCAGGGCTATGCTGCGAAGACTGTCTTCGAAGCGTTGCAAGTCTCTTTTACTCTCATTTCCATTTGCATTTGATTCGCATTTTTATTCATTCATCTGTCTCCATTCAGCGGCCTGCTTGTCATGAAAATATGGTCAAAGTTGGTGGTTATATACTGGGTGAATTTGGGAACTTGATTGCTGGTGATGCCAGATCGAGGTCATTTCATTTTTGTTGAATTGCATTCTTTTATTATTAAATATTTATTTCTTATGTACTTTAATGTTGTTTACAAACATGTGTTCAGGTTTTGTTAATGATACTGAATTTTAGTGCACAAGTACAATTTGAGTTACTTCATACTAAATATCATCTTTGTTCGATTGCAACACGATCGCTCCTTCTGTCAACGTACGTGAAATTCTGCAATCTGTTTCCAGAAATTAAAAGAACAATACAAGAGGTCGATTTCTTTTACTATTTTATTGTGAATATTGCTGTTGTTATAAGAATAAGTGACAACTGGAATAAATAATGAAGCGTTGTTTTATTAAAGGTGTTTCGAAACGACCACAATCTGCGCAATCCAGATGCAGAGTTACAACAACGTGCCGTTGAATATTTGCAGTTATCACATATTGCATCACCGGATGTCTTGGCAACGGTTTCTATTTGAATGTGATTAATATGATATGTTCTTATGAAAGCAGTTAAATCATGAGATCGAAACTTAAGATCCTCGAGGAAATGCCACCATTCCCGGAGAAAGAGAGTTCATTGTTGGCAAAACTCAAAAAGTCGAAACCACGCGTCGAAGAACTGGAAAATCAGACAGCTGAGAAGAAACAACGACCAGTTGCTGTAATGAGTAGTCATGTAAG
This sequence comes from Anisakis pegreffii, assembly GCA_035041965.1. NCBI lineage: Eukaryota > Metazoa > Nematoda > Chromadorea > Rhabditida > Anisakidae > Anisakis > Anisakis pegreffii. The sequence goes on from JAPYMA010002249.1 coordinate 5,176, forward strand.
CATTTGTTATGATTATTATTATAAATATTGTTGCCATAAGAAGTAAAAGTGATATTTATGATAAAATGATAAATGATTCTAGGATGATAAACGATCAACCATAACGACAGCAATAGAAAACAGCAGCGGCAACAGTCAACAGTTGCTTGATATCGATTCGGATGCGAACACATTGGTTGATATATTTGGGAATAAGAATGTAACAAATATGAATACTTCGAATGATGCACTTATAATGAGTAATAATGAGGCAGTGCACATCGATAATCAAACAGATGTGCTGAAGTGAGTTATCGTTTATACTGGATTGATTCTTGTTGCATAGAAAAGATTTTTAGGTTTGTTACCAAAACGAACGGTGTTCTGTTCGAGGATGCACTCATTCAAATCGGTTACAAACTTGAAACACGCGCAAATCTGGCACGTTTGGGAATGTTCTATGGCAATAAAACGAACAACTCGTTCATCGATTTCTGTCCGTCCGTTTCATGTCCTGGTGCACTTGTTTCGCAACTTATTGTACAGGTAACATTATTAATTCAATTTGGTCTGAAATTGATGAATGTTTGAATTGAAGTGTAAACGAGTGGACAGCATAATAAGCGGCGGTTCACAAGTGCAGCAGTTGGTGAATTTCGTTTGTGAGTATGAATTCACGACGAATCCATTGCTTCATCTCGTTTTTAAATATACGTTAGTTACGACTTTATTCAGTGGTTTATCGTTATCGTTCAGTTGAATTTGGTTGTTGTTGTTGATGGATAAATTTACAGCGACTCGAGTGGTCGACAACAGTTATTCGATAAAATTTTTGCACTTCCGATATTCTTGAACAAATTCTTCGAGCCGACGGAGATGACTACTGAGCAATTCTTTTCGCGTTGGAAACAGTTGGCATTGTATGTGTGATTATTTCTTTTCATTCATTCTTTGTGCATATGCCAAATGATTAATGTCTATTTTCATGTTCAGGCCCGCGCAAGAAAGTCAAAAAATTTTTGCAGCCAAAATGCCAATGGATTCGGAACAGATAAAAACAAAGGTAGGTGATAAATAAGCTTGTTATTATCGTCCACCAACATGAAGAGCGTTGAGGCAAAAACATTGAGTTCTGCATAATGGAATTGATGTAAAAGGAATTATTTGCAATGATGGTCTATTATCATCTTTATTGTATATTTAGTTGATTGGTGTTGGATCGAAACTGTTGCACAACGTTGACCCGAATCCGGAGAATTTCGTTTGTGCTGGTATTATCAATACAAAAGCACAGCAGATTGGTACGCTGATTCGATTAGAGCCGAATAAACAAGCGAAAGTAAGTTTGTTGTTTCATTGGTTATTAGTCGATTCGTTAATGCTAATTTGTTTGCAGATGTATCGATTAACAATTCGTAGTTCTCGTGACACTGTTGCCAATTACCTCTGTGAATTGTTATCTGAACAATTTTGAGGCTTATTTATACGCTTACTCGTTATCAGCAAGTTCTCATTGATAACAGTACCACTGCTTATTACTAATGCAATATTCGTCGGATAGATGAGAGAGAGCACGGTTCGATTGTCTCATCGATTAATCTTCACTCCTGTTCTGACGTAATCATTATTCCATTGACTTGTGCTTCTTAGTGTTAATCACATCTGCTATTCATTCGATGAAATTCAGTTAGGCATTCCTGTAATTGTATTGTTCCCATCACTATCATTATTATTCTTCATCATTTTTGTCGTCTTCATGTGGAAAATTAGACAGTAAAATAATCGTATGGTTATGATAATCCGCTCGAGCAATGCATAAATAATCTCGAGATCATTTAACGCATTCAGTATTAGATTTTGTTTTTAATAGAGAAACTTGACATTTTGTTTGAATCATACAAAATACATTCATTTGCCCAATACTGATGCTCACTTCTTATATTCATTTATTCAGCACTCTTACTTGATATCGATCCATCAATTCAGCAATTCAGTTTTTGCTCCTCTTTCGTTTGTTAATCTTTTCACCTTCCTCAGTATTATTATTATTATTATCTGTCATTGTTTGTAATCAGAATTGAAAAAACGAGGAGTATGAAATGTTGTGTGAGGTGATAGCCATAAATGATGTGTATCACTGTGTAGAGTAATAAAAGTGATATTATTATCAGTGGTGATGTTAAAGCATTTGCAATTATAAGTGCATGTTATTTCACCATTAATCACAAAGAAGTTTTAATGTGTTCATTTCGAATGTCTTTTTTGGGAATCACTTTTATTGTTATTGTCATTATTATTCAGTGTCATACGCTAATGCTGCTTACTATAATATGAAGAGTATTCCTCGGAATTACTTAATGAGCACATTTATTTGAACAGTCATTCCACATAATTTATTTGAAAGGAAGAAATTGAACGCATTGTTTATTTATTTGTTTATTTGTTCGTTTAGTTATTCAAGCATAATGTTTAAGTTGTAGTCAGTTCACTTTGATTTTAATTGTTTATAAATTCAGTGTTGTCAATAAACATTACACTGACGCATCTTTCATGTTGAGTGTACAGTTTCAAACAAGAACGATGCGATTGAATTTGGTCAACATGGTTCAGTTAAAGTCCAACATATTTTTACAGTTCACTTCAATATGAATTGAAATAAATTCGTTTTAACGTTTAGCTGAGTATCTATCAGTGACAAATGAAACATAAAATTCATTAGAAGATCAAATTCAACCTGAAAGATCATCTGGGTGACACAAAGCATTCGAGCGTATTTAGAGGCTGGCTTGCAATGGTTCTTGTGAGGCGTTCTACTTATTGTTGCGGTATTTCTATATTTTCATTGAATGTACATAAACAATGTTAATTCCAATTGTTTATGTACATTCAATGAAAATATAGAAATACCGCAACAATAAGTAGAACGCCTCACAAGAACCATTGCAAGCCAGCCTCTAAATACGCTCGAATGCTTTGTGTCACCCAGATGATCTTTCAGGTTGAATTTGATCTTCTAATGAATTTTATGTTTCATTTGTCACTGATAGATACTCAGCTAAACGTTAAAACGAATTTATTTCAATTCATATTGAAGTGAACTGTAAAAATATGTTGGACTTTAACTGAACCATGTTGACCAAATTCAATCGCATCGTTCTTGTTTGAAACTGTACACTCAACATGAAAGATGCGTCAGTGTAATGTTTATTGACAACACTGAATTTATAAACAATTAAAATCAAAGTGAACTGACTACAACTTAAACATTATGCTTGAATAACTAAACGAACAAATAAACAAATAAATAAACAATGCGTTCAATTTCTTCCTTTCAAATAAATTATGTGGAATGACTGTTCAAATAAATGTGCTCATTAAGTAATTCCGAGGAATACTCTTCATATTATAGTAAGCAGCATTAGCGTATGACACTGAATAATAATGACAATAACAATAAAAGTGATTCCCAAAAAAGACATTCGAAATGAACACATTAAAACTTCTTTGTGATTAATGGTGAAATAACATGCACTTATAATTGCAAATGCTTTAACATCACCACTGATAATAATATCACTTTTATTACTCTACACAGTGATACACATCATTTATGGCTATCACCTCACACAACATTTCATACTCCTCGTTTTTTCAATTCTGATTACAAACAATGACAGATAATAATAATAATAATACTGAGGAAGGTGAAAAGATTAACAAACGAAAGAGGAGCAAAAACTGAATTGCTGAATTGATGGATCGATATCAAGTAAGAGTGCTGAATAAATGAATATAAGAAGTGAGCATCAGTATTGGGCAAATGAATGTATTTTGTATGATTCAAACAAAATGTCAAGTTTCTCTATTAAAAACAAAATCTAATACTGAATGCGTTAAATGATCTCGAGATTATTTATGCATTGCTCGAGCGGATTATCATAACCATACGATTATTTTACTGTCTAATTTTCCACATGAAGACGACAAAAATGATGAAGAATAATAATGATAGTGATGGGAACAATACAATTACAGGAATGCCTAACTGAATTTCATCGAATGAATAGCAGATGTGATTAACACTAAGAAGCACAAGTCAATGGAATAATGATTACGTCAGAACAGGAGTGAAGATTAATCGATGAGACAATCGAACCGTGCTCTCTCTCATCTATCCGACGAATATTGCATTAGTAATAAGCAGTGGTACTGTTATCAATGAGAACTTGCTGATAACGAGTAAGCGTATAAATAAGCCTCAAAATTGTTCAGATAACAATTCACAGAGGTAATTGGCAACAGTGTCACGAGAACTACGAATTGTTAATCGATACATCTGCAAACAAATTAGCATTAACGAATCGACTAATAACCAATGAAACAACAAACTTACTTTCGCTTGTTTATTCGGCTCTAATCGAATCAGCGTACCAATCTGCTGTGCTTTTGTATTGATAATACCAGCACAAACGAAATTCTCCGGATTCGGGTCAACGTTGTGCAACAGTTTCGATCCAACACCAATCAACTAAATATACAATAAAGATGATAATAGACCATCATTGCAAATAATTCCTTTTACATCAATTCCATTATGCAGAACTCAATGTTTTTGCCTCAACGCTCTTCATGTTGGTGGACGATAATAACAAGCTTATTTATCACCTACCTTTGTTTTTATCTGTTCCGAATCCATTGGCATTTTGGCTGCAAAAATTTTTTGACTTTCTTGCGCGGGCCTGAACATGAAAATAGACATTAATCATTTGGCATATGCACAAAGAATGAATGAAAAGAAATAATCACACATACAATGCCAACTGTTTCCAACGCGAAAAGAATTGCTCAGTAGTCATCTCCGTCGGCTCGAAGAATTTGTTCAAGAATATCGGAAGTGCAAAAATTTTATCGAATAACTGTTGTCGACCACTCGAGTCGCTGTAAATTTATCCATCAACAACAACAACCAAATTCAACTGAACGATAACGATAAACCACTGAATAAAGTCGTAACTAACGTATATTTAAAAACGAGATGAAGCAATGGATTCGTCGTGAATTCATACTCACAAACGAAATTCACCAACTGCTGCACTTGTGAACCGCCGCTTATTATGCTGTCCACTCGTTTACACTTCAATTCAAACATTCATCAATTTCAGACCAAATTGAATTAATAATGTTACCTGTACAATAAGTTGCGAAACAAGTGCACCAGGACATGAAACGGACGGACAGAAATCGATGAACGAGTTGTTCGTTTTATTGCCATAGAACATTCCCAAACGTGCCAGATTTGCGCGTGTTTCAAGTTTGTAACCGATTTGAATGAGTGCATCCTCGAACAGAACACCGTTCGTTTTGGTAACAAACCTAAAAATCTTTTCTATGCAACAAGAATCAATCCAGTATAAACGATAACTCACTTCAGCACATCTGTTTGATTATCGATGTGCACTGCCTCATTATTACTCATTATAAGTGCATCATTCGAAGTATTCATATTTGTTACATTCTTATTCCCAAATATATCAACCAATGTGTTCGCATCCGAATCGATATCAAGCAACTGTTGACTGTTGCCGCTGCTGTTTTCTATTGCTGTCGTTATGGTTGATCGTTTATCATCCTAGAATCATTTATCATTTTATCATAAATATCACTTTTACTTCTTATGGCAACAATATTTATAATAATAATCATAACAAATGCTTACATGACTACTCATTACAGCAACTGGTCGTTGTTTCTTCTCAGCTGTCTGATTTTCCAGTTCTTCGACGCGTGGTTTCGACTTTTTGAGTTTTGCCAACAATGAACTCTCTTTCTCCGGGAATGGTGGCATTTCCTCGAGGATCTTAAGTTTCGATCTCATGATTTAACTGCTTTCATAAGAACATATCATATTAATCACATTCAAATAGAAACCGTTGCCAAGACATCCGGTGATGCAATATGTGATAACTGCAAATATTCAACGGCACGTTGTTGTAACTCTGCATCTGGATTGCGCAGATTGTGGTCGTTTCGAAACACCTTTAATAAAACAACGCTTCATTATTTATTCCAGTTGTCACTTATTCTTATAACAACAGCAATATTCACAATAAAATAGTAAAAGAAATCGACCTCTTGTATTGTTCTTTTAATTTCTGGAAACAGATTGCAGAATTTCACGTACGTTGACAGAAGGAGCGATCGTGTTGCAATCGAACAAAGATGATATTTAGTATGAAGTAACTCAAATTGTACTTGTGCACTAAAATTCAGTATCATTAACAAAACCTGAACACATGTTTGTAAACAACATTAAAGTACATAAGAAATAAATATTTAATAATAAAAGAATGCAATTCAACAAAAATGAAATGACCTCGATCTGGCATCACCAGCAATCAAGTTCCCAAATTCACCCAGTATATAACCACCAACTTTGACCATATTTTCATGACAAGCAGGCCGCTGAATGGAGACAGATGAATGAATAAAAATGCGAATCAAATGCAAATGGAAATGAGAGTAAAAGAGACTTGCAACGCTTCGAAGACAGTCTTCGCAGCATAGCCCTGCACATCCTCGCGATTCACAACGATCTGTATCACACGGTACCACACCTCTTCACTCACGTAATCTCCTGCGATACGAATCAATTTCAGGATCACATCCACATACCACGTATAATCTGTCGCGTATTTCTCAGCTAAGATCGCCACTTTTAGAACCTTCAAATAGCACATTAACACCTCATCATCTATAACATTACTATAGTCTTACCATTTCTTCTCGGATTGAATAATCAGCTGTTTCTAAATACGATAACATTTCAGAAACTATCTCAGCTGCGTTCGATCTGAAATTTAAATTCATCATTGAACAAAACGTTATTAACAAGAGGATGAATGAATGAATACCTGTCACACATCGCATACAATAAGTCAACGGCTCGTTGCCTTACCGATACATCACGTTCTGTTTTCAAGCTGTTTATTATTGTTTCTTGATGACGTTTTACGGCTTGATGAGAAAATTCTGAAGTGGCCAACAAACACATTGATTCCAATGCCAAATATCTGCAAAACAAAAAACAAATAGAAGTGAGCGAACCCGATTCAACACAACGAACCTTAAATTTGTCTCACGATGTGACAGAAACGTGCCCAGTTGATTACAGGCACGAACAAGCAGGTTTTGTTCAGAATCCATATGAATGATCAATGCGATCGACTCGAACAGAACTGCATTTTTGGCATTCGAATGCTGTACTTTCTTGGACTTTGGTGCATCCATCGCTTTGTTGAGAATGCCTTCGAGACATTCCAATAAACGCGATTTATTGCTCGGGTCTTCTGCAATAATTAATTAGATCAACAACAAATAATGCGATTCGTCATTATTCAAATCGTACCTGGAGGTGGATAGTTTTGAAGTAAACGCAATAGTTTGACACAAAGCCATGGCGCTGGCACAAAATAGTACGTATAATCTTGTAAATCGGTATAGCCCGATGTAACTATCTGCAGATTTACTTTTTATTTTATTACATAACAATGATATTATGTACTTATAACAATAGTCACTGCTTGATTTTGAAAGTACAAATGACAAACAGTATTCAAAGCAATTATTTATAAGTAAAGGGAAAAGATTACTCGACTAAGTCTCGAAATAGCTAATGATATGCATCCTTTATATTCATCGGGCCACTTCTTTGATAATGCTTCGATTAATGATGCAGCTGATGTGACAACACCCTTAATAATAATCGTTCTCAATTGTATTGTTTCCAACGTAATTATCGAATATTAATAATGATCATAAATGAAACGATGATGTACAAATGAAATGACATAATGACATGTATAAATGAAACGAGTGTGTCGCGAGCATCACAGGATTTCAGATTTTTTTTTCGAGACGACCGCGTTCCCGGGATCCCTGACTGCAAAATTTCATCCCCGACTTTTTCCGTTCCCCATTTTTAGGGAATTCTCAGGGATCCCCGCTCCCTAAAATTTTCGGGGAATTTCTCGAATTTTCCCCGAAACTTGATACAGTCGGATCAAAGTGTCAAAAACGTTAATTCGAAGCGATTCATCAGCAATGTTCACATCATTTCATGTGCTACATGGGCCCCATATGCGAACTGTACGAATTTCAGTTTAATCGCTCGGGATGCTATGGTTGCGTTACATAAGATTGTTGTTGGTGTATGTTTTGGGAGGATGTTTACGCAGCAACGATTCAACAGGGAAAGAGGTATAGGTTTAATCGGAGGCAGCGCCGAATGCGAGTATTTTCGTTTGTCACAAAAAAAAAGAAAACGGCTTGATACGGCTAAGTGTATTTGCTTGATATGTGGAAATACAATGCTTTTCCATTAGAAAGGCCTCTTTTCAAGATTTGCTGACTCCAGTTCAAAACTTCCATTTTCGAGGAAAACTTGGGGACGAGATTGACTTTTTCCCGAAACTCCCCATCCCTGACATTTTCCGAGCCAACCGCATTTTCCGGGTCTCTGACTGTGAAATTTTACCCCCTCTCCGCAACACACTAAATGAAACATTATATATATATATATATATATATATATATATATATATATATATATATATATATATATATATATATATACTATATATATATATATATATTATATGAAAACTCACAAGATGTTGATCATTAAGCAAATGAACGATACGTGATGCATATCCATTTGGTGGCAGTACATCCGGACATGTACGAAACAATTTCAATAAACACAATGCTGCACTCTGCTTCACGAAATCTATTGTATCACTAAAACATTTATTTTTATCAACAACTCAACATTATCGAAGAATAATCAATGAAACGAACCCGGAAACTAGTAATTTGGGTAAATCCTGAGCAAATGCTTCGGCCATATCTTTACTACCAATATTTGAAATACATTGAAGTGCTAGGTTGATATGAACTGGATTGCGCGATTGAAGATCATTTTTTATTGATTGAATTATTAATTTTATTAAATCGGAATCATTGTTTATCAATACCGATATAAACAAATAACCCTTAAAACAATAACATGAACAATGAAAACAGTAGTGATCATAGTTGTACAGCTGATAATAATATCTGAAAAGACAATCTTACGGAAATGGGTTGTTCAATAGAATAACTATTAAATGAGAACAAGTGAATAAAGCAAAGAACAGATCTGCAGAATAACACTAACGATTTGCTTTTCGGTATACTTATTTGAACTAAGCAAGTTTGTCGCTTCCATATGACCAAAGTCGATATCATTTCCGAGGAGAAAAATGAATAATAATTTGCAAACGTATTTCTTTTTCTGATATCCATCGATCATTTTATCCCCTCAATGAAGTGATCATCAAAAATTGAGTAGTCTTGCAGTTAATGTGTGCCCACAAGCAAACAGTGATCTTGTGAAACAAATGAATATATAAACAGACAAACATCTAAATAAACTGAAATTAATAAATACCTTTGAATTTGCTACGAATATTTGCTAACTCTCGATTAATTCTTTTCAGTTCAGCTTCTTTGCTCTTACAATTTCGAATATCGGATATAAAAACGGCCAAACCGCGCATACCATCTCCTTTCACAGCCGGCATCTTCTTTCGGTTCTTCAACATCAAAATATGTGTATTAGTTAGTCATTCGTATAAAAACAATAATATGAAACAGTAAGGAGTCTCCCTAAAAAATGATAGCGATCATAATAGCAATAATAATAACTCCCGAATATAGTTGTTTTGTAAGCAACAAATTATTTAGAAAACAAAGACCAATCAATCAGCGAAGTACTATAAAAATATTGGTTAAAGTTTGTCTGCTGATCATTATTATGCACCATTTCAAATGACAGTACTTCAGTGACTTATTTTGCTTTTCACATAGAACAATGCAAATAAATCCATTCACATGCATATACATTTGGAGACGCAAGAAACTCATCAAAGAGCTAGTAATGATCACTACAACATACTGATAACAATCTATTTCTAGTGATAATATTAATAATAACAGATAACGTAGAAGAATTATGATAACAACTTTAATACGAGAACCTAAAGACAACATAAAACTTATGTTAAAAATAGCGACAATGTACAATAACAACTGGACGAAGAAGTCCATACAGTGGCAGCCTATAATCGGGAAAAGAAGTCGGGATCGACCGAAAATGAGATGACGAGACAATACGCAGCTCAAACGTGGATGAGAAGAGCAACTCACAGTGTTAATTGGAGTGATTTTGAATAGTCTCATGTGCGAAACATACATTAATTAGCTGAACGAATAAATAAATAAACAAAATCATCAATCAAACCAAGTTAACACAAATCTGAAATCATAACTGTAGTGCTGCCGATTATTCCACTCCCCCTCCCAACTTGTTCACGGTATTATCATCAACGTCGCAATCTGTTGTGTTAAGGCAAGTCTGCAGATAACTCGTACTGCTCTTCGCCTCAGCATTTCACCAACTCTATGGTTCAATCTCATAAGTGTATGTTGGAAAGAAAGCCTTAATCATCTTTCAATGCTAACGCTCCTCAAATCATTCAAGAAACGTCAATAATAACAACAACAATCACTACTCTATCTTACCTACGACAAGCTTGTATAGCTTTTTCTAAGACATGTCTAACACTCCTTTATCGTCATGTGCTGCTGCTCATATCTGTCTATCGGCAAGCGCTTACTCATGCAATTATATTAAACTAGGAGCTGGGCAGTTGTTTCGTTGCATGATTTTTGTTGCAACCATTTAGAGCACAAAGGGAGATGCACATTCAACGTCGGTATACTTTGCAAAAACGATTATAGAGTCAGAGGAAGCAATATATGAATATGAATTTCGGAAACAATTGATAAGTGATATATAATAAGATGTTTGAAATTCTGTTCCCAAAAAGAGGAAATAGGAACAAACGACATGTTATAGTAGGTTATCATTATTAACGGGTCATATGGCATATGTCATCAAAGTTACGTTACATCATCAGTACTAATCATGTTTCTATCCCATTAAACTGTTTTGTTCCTAGGAATAGAACAGAGTAGTTCCAAACAAAGATGCAAAGAACAAAAAGGAACAGAACAACTGAAGAGCGGAATAGAACAGTTTGCCACAAGTGCGAAACAGAAACATCATTAATCAGCATCAGGTCAAATGGTTTTCACCATCAGTATTAGTTCAGATGGCATATATCATCAGTATCAAGTCAAATGGGGGTTGGTACGTATCAACAGTATCAGGTCAAGTGGTGCATATCATCCGTGTCATGTCAAATGGCACATATCGTAGTTCGAATGGTATACTTATGTTGTGAGGATCGGGGATATTGGAGGACCCCGCTCCGGTTCCCCGTCCCCAACTTTTTTCGAGCCGACTGCATTTTCGGGATCCTCGACTGGAAAATTTCGCCTCCAGCTTCTCCATTCCCGACTTTTATGGAATTCCCGGGGATCACCGTTCCCCGAAATTTGACGTAATCAGATAAAGGCGCCAAAAACGTGTATTGGAGCAATTTCGCCGACAACATTCCCATGTTTTATGAGCTAATGTAGCCTTATGAGAGAATTTTCAAGCGTTGGTTTGGAATACTGTGGTTGGACATTCGGC
>JAPYMA010002251.1:0-32399 GCA_035041965.1 Anisakis pegreffii
TAATAATAAAAGATAAATTGCATTGATGCAAACAACCATAAAATCTTAAAGAGGAACTAGGAAATCATAACGAAATTAAATTTTTATTAAAATCAAAACACTAATACGTCAAAAACGATAAGATACAACAAAAGATGAATGGTGATCATAATATCTAGTCTATTCACTGATGATAACGGTGATAGCAATCGGTATCACCAATGGTACATCGTCTTTTGGAAGTCCCAATAACGATGACATTTCACCAGCCAATTCAAAAATGAATAGATGAATACGAATCGAAATATCGTTTTTATCTGAAAATTATCCTCTTCATTCGCTGATAAAGAAGCAATGAAAAATAATGACAACTGAAACAATGATAACGATCTATTCACTTGATGATCCATTTAACTAGATCAGCTTTTTGTTTCAGGAAGAAAGAAATTACACGCCAATTACCTATTACATGAAATAATTACATTTGGATGATAAATTCGAAACAACTTACAGTGTTGTTAAAGACAGGCCCAGAATAATACAGATTATGCACTCGCCATACATTACGCACGAATTCGTTATAAACTGCGGATGGTGTCTTTTCTCGTCGTCCAATCCAAGCCTTTAGATCACTTATTTTCACATCCAATAATCTGGTATCTGCTGTAAAAGTGACATGTTTAGTTAACTAGTTAGACGTATATTTACATGACAATTTTAAAACTTACGTTTACCATAGTAACGCCAGTGACAGTATGGTCCATGTACACGTTTATTCCAGCGTTTGTCATACAATCCTATATTAGTACGACTAATCACTCGATTATAGAAATAAACCCCAACACGTTCAAATGCACGCGAAATTGGTATGAATATTAGGTCTGGAACCCATGGAGTCAACTTCGTTCCTGGAGGCGGTGGACGGAACATGCTTTCTGAAAGTATTACAACTGCATCAGACAAGCAGACAGCAGACCTTTCAGTTGTACTCGATCTACGCAATGCAATGAAGCAATGACAATAACATTCACAGACTATCGCTTAAAGCTTGCTAACTGCGTAAACCTAATCTTACATTCAAACACCGCATTCCCCATCGAACACAGAATACCATCACAAATTGTGTTACACAAACCATGTCCGCCACAGAAACATTCGTCAACCAAAGTGCGAATATGAAGTATTCGTATCGATCGCATTAATGACGATTCATTCACGTACTCAGCACCGTACCTCAGACTATTAACGTTCTTGTCGTTATTACTCACAAAGCATAAGTTTAAACCAAAATTAACTTCTATTTGTATATTGTTTATTGCCGTGCATGTGTGTCGTGATTAGGAAACTATTAATTATGAGGAGATAGATCGCTTTTCGAAGATACCGCTTATAATTTGGGTTAGTAGAAACGTCGAATAAAAAAGAATACGGACGACCTAGGTGTTACTTATTTTGAAGATGAATGTTAATTGTTTCATTTGTGCATTTTAAAAGTAATATAATGAAAGACGATTGTAGTTTTAGACATTTGCATGGCAAAAAGGTATTAACAACAAAATAAGAACGAAATAGATTATTGAAATTCAATAAATCACACCAGGCGGTTTGCCATTCAATCAACTGGCTAATGCAAGAAAGCCATATGAACGCATCAATCATTCCAAATGCTAAAATACTGACTGAATAAGAACAAAATGGGCAAGTTGTTATCGAAGATATTTGGAAAGCGTGAGATGCGAATACTCATGTTAGGCTTGGATGCAGCTGGAAAAACGAGTTAATATTCATTACTCTTATTCATCTTTAGTTGTATTATTAAGAATCTTGTTTGTTTCATTAAGAATGTTAGTTCAAGGCATCATCAACGTTAACATGATTACTCACTCGAATTATTTGCAGCAATACTCTATAAACTTAAACTTGGTCAGTCTGTAACAACGATACCAACCGTAGGATTTAATGTCGAAACAGTCACCTATAAGAACGTGAAGTTTAATGTCTGGGTGAGTTTCATTGATTTTTTGATAAGTCATCTATGAATATTATTTTATCATTTATATATTATTATTATTATTAATCAACGAATGAAAAGACAGCTGGCAATAGAGACTGGAATCCTTGGCCTTGAAACATTAATGTTCAAGTGAAGGAGTTTCTGTTTTTTTTTTGAGGATGTCGGTGGTCAGGACAAGATTCGTCCGTTATGGCGACATTACTATACAGGCACACAAGCGCTGATCTTTGTGGTGGACGCAGCAGATCGAGAACGTGTTGACGAAGCACGACAAGAACTGCATAGGATAATAAACGATCGGGAAATGCGAGATGCCATCATCCTTGTCTTCGCGAATAAACAAGACTTGTGTGACGCAATGAAACCACACGAAATTCAGGATAAATTAGGACTGACTCGAATACGTGATCGAAACTGGTATGTGCAGCCGTCGTGTGCTACCACTGGAGATGGTTTATATGAAGGTCTTACTTGGTTGTCATCTAACTGTAAACTATGATCACACTCTTCTTATATTCATCCTCTTCATTATTATTCGTGTTTTATTTCATTCATGCTTTCCTCCAATTTTATTCCATTCACTGCAGCTGCATTTGCAAAATGACCCATTGTTTTATTTTCTTTTTGTGTCATGATGATATCTCAAAGAACCATACATTTTTTAAAGAGTTCAATTTCAAGATATTCAAACACTGCAAGAACTAGACGCATTCGTCTAGTACATTCATTTCACAACATTTGATTATCGTTCTTCAAGCACTGATGGGCAGCCTCCGCGTGCCTCACCAAAATTTAAAAAATTATTGGATAATCAATTATGTTAGGACCAAATATCCGCCAACTAGGTAAAAGACAATAACAATCCAAGCAAATCTAAAACTCGAATGATTCGCAGCGCTTAATAATGAGCATTTTATTGAAATGCCACAAATGTTATATGATTTGTGATGTGTGCACACAAGGAATTTCCCATTGATCACGTAGGAAATGAACACCTCATCAACGAAAGTTGTTCATGAAGTGTGTTTTGTTTATAATAAATTGTAATATTGTCACTATATTTATTTGTTTAAAAATGAATAATTATTTGCAATTTTTCGTTCATCATTACCAACACTTCTTCCATTTGATATTTATATATATATATATATATATATATATATATATATATATATATATATATATATATATAACGCATGAAACGTTTGTAGATGAGTCATTCTGATCGACTGTTTCTCAGGAAAGCGTAATGTCATCTTCACGATCGAAAAAAGACGTCTTCGTTACGGAAGTTTTGTAATTAATTCAAGCGAAATATGAATGCCATTGATATGAATGATACGAATAAACTGACCTCCGTGATTATATGATTAATGATAAAATATTGCTAAACAATAACTTTTTAATGCAACCTATCTACGTGAACTCACACTGGCTTCTTTCACTCTATTTTCTTTCATATAATACTATAACAACACAAAATCCGTTGGAAACCATAGCTGTAGCCATGTCGTACCATATTACATCATCACATGTCTATACCCATAATCACATCAGCATAAATATGAACAACACTAAAAACTGTCGTCAACGCTCACCACCACTAACTCTTAACAAGTATGCAAAAAATCATGTTCAATGATTAAACGTAGATAGAATCGACTCAACTGAGTGTAACAAGTAATTACAGAACAATTGAAAATTTATTTACAGCCGTTACTGCTGCACTGAACATATGAAGGTACCAAACAAAGATATCGACAACATGCGAATAGTCAGCAACTGAACGTTATTTATCAATCAGCCAATCACCAGCTAAGATAAATTAAAAATGACACTATACAACGACAAGAACACCTTATAATAAGTCAGTGTGCACATATAAATGTTTGTAAAATGAACCACCAGTATTAGGATAGAGATAGGAAACGAACAGAAGAACGATGAATAGTTGGCAACGTTAGGAATGAACAACCTAATATTGAAATAAAATAACGTGAGTGGTCAACAGCTAGAATGATACTGACGATTGATTTACGCGAAATGATTAAAGATCTTTAGGATCATTTCATTCAGAAATTAGCTGGTGCTGGAACTGGTGCAGGCTTACTCTTCATATTCGTTAGAAGCATCTTGATTTCACCGATTGCACGAGCTGGATTCAAATGCTGAATACAAACAGAATACTTACTAACCGTTGTAACAATCAGAATAATGAAGAGAGTATGACAATAATAGTTCTTACCTTGGGACAGGTCTTGGTGCAGTTCAAGATTGTATGGCACTTAAAAGCACTGAAACCATCCTGCATTTGCTGCAAACGTTCGGCAGCGTAATCATCACGCGAATCAATTATCCATCTGAATCACATCAGCACAAAATTACTTAATAATTGTAATAACAACTATAGTTATACTGTTAATAATGATCAAATCAAACCTCACCTATAAGCTTGCATCAAAACCGCCGGACCTAAATATTTATCTGCATTCCACCAATATGAAGGACAACTTGTACTGCAGCATGCGCACAATATACATTCATATAATCCATCCTGTAATAATATATTTATATACCATTCCGATCATTGGTTTGGCTCATTGCACTGAGCACACTATTAAATACTCACAAGTTTTTCTTGCTCCTTAATAGTTTGGTATTGCTGTTTTTCACCCAGAGTCATCTTGCTCTTCTTTTGCAACCACGGTTGAATTGATGCGTATTGAGCGTAGAATAAGTTCATGTCAGGTACAAGATCCTAAAAGACCGTAACAATTATAGGCATTACATTATATAAACTATCGCTTCTTTCATACCTTCACAATGAACATGTGAGGAAGAGGATAAATCTTTGTTGGTTTAGACGTGTCCTCATCAATGTTGCAAATACATGCCAAAGTATTTTGTCCAGATATATTCATTGCACATGAGCCACAAATTCCTTCAAAGTAAAGAAACAGTATTAAGAATAAAATGTTTCCTGAACATTATGAATAAATAGATCGTAGTAAAAAACAATCTGCAGAAGCCATGAGAATGAAAATAAGAAAAACAATTAATGAATACAACCTTCCCGACATGAACGACGAAAAGTGAGAGTTGGATCGACTTCGTTCTTAATTTTAATTAGAGCATCTAAAACCATCGAGCCACACTTGTCCAAATCCACATCGTATTTCTGCGTTCATGAAAACACTCAGCGCTTCGAATTTCACTTTGTTTCGCCGCAGAAATGAGCCGTGTACAGAGAAAGGATAATGAACAAACAACTATATTGTGAAATATTACCTGGAGTCTAGGTTTTGCTCCCGGTTCTTCGGGATTGAAACGGTAAACTTCGAATGATTTTATACGTTTGCCAGTAGCAGCTTGCGCTGGAGCAGTTGATGCAAAACGAGTTGCTGTACTTATGGCCTTGAGACAAGTGGATGAGTTTCGAAGCATTGCTGCGCTCGACTTGTTTCAGAAAATGTCGATTCGGGTTACTGAAGAGATATTGAATTCACATTTTTCAAGTCCAGATTATACCAAACGATATATCAGTTCACCGCTTTCATATTACACTAACAGATAAGAGCATTTTATAAATTTGGATTCAGTGAAACATCTTCTCGTAACGCAACACATCTTTTTAATAGTTTACGTCCATTTCTCGTACGAAACGTGCAACCAATATCACAAAAGAATCGTGAATAAAACACATCTATTGATAAGAACACGAATCTGCATTAACTCATTCTAGACATTAACACAGCAACACACACGTTGAGAGCAGCCACATAGCACACTAACGTTGATATTCACCACGACTAAAACATCTGATCAATTCAGCTCTGCTCTACACAAATATATGAAATATTCTTATAGATTGCACGTGCTAAGATACTGCGAACCACACTGAAAGAATTCTTAAAACGATGGGTGTACGGACACTTGGACAAGTACCAACCGAATGACAGTTGGCCAAGTGACGTTTTGGTCTCATATCTAGTAAGAAATGTCTATTTATTGCTCATCAAGCGATGACCAATGCGGGAATTCATATGCCACTTTGTAGCGCAGGTCCCGGAGAATAAACATAAGATGTAGAGAGCAGTAACGATCTTTTTGGGTTTCTCTATATGGTCTAAAGTAGTGTTCGTCAGGGACTCCAACGGGGAACCCGGGGATTGCTCCTTCCCGCACAATTTGCTCCCCGACTTTTCTGCGGGATCCCATCCCTCCCCCTCCCCTGTCCGAAAGACTGCTCCCCGAAGAACACTAGTTTCAAATACAAAAACTTGAAAAATAATTGAAACTGATGTTTACCCGATGAGAAAAATTCCTGACCAAGATGTACATCACCTTGTAGTTAGGATATATTAGTCTGCGATAAAATAATAGACTTCGACCGGAAATGCCAAGGTACGAGAGTTATACTACTTGGCATGATCAGTAGTGATGTTCCATAGTCACAATTGGTATATGTTGGTGCAATTGAAATTCTCTCTGAGCCAAGAGAAATAATCAGTGAGGAAGATGTGTATCTTCTTGTAACCTTTCGTCGACAAAACTTCCTCGGCTAACATACCATTCTGCCTTAGCATCTTTGATGATGTTTTCCTGAACTTTCCCTCCCCAAACCTTTCAGCCTTCATTTATACTGTAGATACGGTGAAAGTGTGCCCTGTACGCTCTCGTGTGATTCAGATAAATGATTTACCAGCATTTTGCGCCTTGTAACGAGATTTGCATTCTCGCAGTCTACTTTTACCCTTTCCAGCAATTCATTCTCCATAATAACACGAGTCTGTACTAGTGCTCTGTCGACTTCTATTCCATCGTTTCATGCTCATCACACAACTACGTTACCTGTTTTCCATTCTGTAAATACCAGCATTGGCAATGATGTGACTGAAAAGTTTTCGCAGGTAATGAAAACGAAAAAGCTTCTGTGTCGGGACATCTTAGTCAACAAATCCCATGAAAATAATTTGATCGATTCGAGTGTTCAAACGTAACCAAAAGGATCTTTCAAGCTGTGCACTGACGATGTAAAGTTGCACTGATGTAAACATAACTAAATTTCCGGATTTCCAGTTCTAATGACAACAACGCCTCCGTTTATATTTGGCGAAGTGTCATCCTACCCAGTCAATCTCACTAAAAATCGCTCATCATAGACTCACCCTTGATTTTCTTCATCCAACTCTCAACTAGGTTCATGGTCTGATCGAGAGCAAGCTGAATCGGCGTGTGTAATTTGAATAAATTGCCGCAGTTGTGGTATATTCTTAAATCAGGCATAACAAACCAGTGACATATATCAAAACGATTCATGCTCATCATTCATATTTATCTCCTCTGGATGAACGCGTTTCGCGCATTTCTACTGCTTCCACATGAAATCAATATCACTGAGAATTTTACGTGATGAATTCAACTCGAATGGTGAATATATTACATCGATAAAAGATTGCATCGAGACGATCGAAACAAAAACTGATTTCAGATAAGCATTACTGCTCAATGAACTCAGCTCTGTATCGTATTAGTAATCGTTTTTCACAGTTATCTCTGACGAATGGTACGTTTGCCGCTTATGATTGCATGCTTAGAAACCATGATAAAAGAACGTGAACATCTCACCCTCGAATATATTGTTGCCGTGTTTCTTGATATTAGTGCATCCAACCTCGCGTATTTCAGCCAAGGGAATTGAGATAACAAAGGTCCAGGGACCCCAGGGACCAGCTATCCTTTACCTTAAGTCCTTTAAATTAGTCTCTTATTCAAGAGTGCCTTTTATTATTATTATGCTAATTACCTTGTGTCAATACTAGAACAAAGGTGGTTTATCACTTATTCAGGTGCCTCGTATGCGTCAATATTAGAACAGACTACTAAAAAATACATATCACCGATAAAATATTTAAATGTCACGTCATCAGTTGAAAGAATCGTGGACAGTCGACCCACAACAAGCGCTTTTTATTTACCGGGATGTGTAACAAATGCAAAGGTATATCGGTTGCGTAATGGAGATGAAGACGAGTTATACTTTTCTCTCATAAACGTCATTTTCAGAATTGAGAAACTTACATCAAACTGAGATCATTTATTGTAATTCAGATTGCTTAGTTAGTTCTTTTTTCAGATTTATACATTTCCAACTGCCTCTCAGAAAGTTATAACAGTTCCGGCTCCATCCCTTACAGATCTTGGAAAGTTTGATCCGGTTACTGATAAGGTTACTGTCTTTTGATTTAAAATTTAATTAAACCTTCACGATTGAAAATGTCACTGCAGAACTTTATTCATGAATATAGTTCTCCAAATGATATGCTGGCGATAATTGTAATGATATTCGCGTTGTAAATTATCAGTTTTGATTATAGGCACCAGTTGAATCACCAGTAATTAGCACACATATCTACGCAGCGCCAAGACTACTGACAATTAGACGCAAGAAAATGAAGAAGCATAAACGAAGGAAACGATATGATCGAGATTTCTTCAAATATGCCAAATATCATCGTGAAAAGAAACTTAGAGTATGTTTACCAACTCTGCATATCATTGAATGTTTAACGTTTAACATCACTCCAGATCAAGATTAATCCAATCTTTTTTCTTCATAGGCTGAAAAGGCATTCCGAGCACGAATGAATGAACTTCTAACAGAACTTAATTCGTTCAACGCCGAGAATTATGTGAAAGATGTTATCCACAGGTTAGTTACTATTACTATGCACATATAATCGTTACAAATGAACGATGAATTTAAATGTTATATTAAAGTGATCACCATGTAAAGACACTTGTGAAAAAACGTATTGTTCAAAACTGAAGGGCGAAACAAGAATGGACAAGTGAACTTGCACCATCCGGTCGTAAACTCTATCCACACTGGTCAACTTTGATGAAGATTGAAGAATTGTATGGCCTGGAGAAAAGTGATTATATCGACCGTAAAGCTGGTCTAGCCGATGATGAGGATAAGGAGCGCATCAAGCAACTCAAAAATGATTTTCGTAAACAATTCGTCCTGAATTCAGACGACGAACATAAATAAATTCTTTCAAATGCAATGCTTCATTGCAATTGTCGAATAAAGATCTATAGAAATTATTTTCATCCGCTTCCATCATTATTTATCGGTTTTGTGGTGCACATCTTTTGTTATAAACTTTACTTGTGTGCAGTTGAGGTGTTAATTTGTCTCAATGTGTTTCATCGATTCTCTAATTTTCGCTACAGTCATTTTTGACAGTTTGCACCATCGGCAATACTCTTAACATGGAGTGAATGTAAGGAATATCAATAATTTGCCGTCTCACTGACACCCCGTACCTCTTGCACAGTTTAAGGGTGCACCCACGAAAATTTTACTTATGGCGCGTTTATAATTCTGATTTTTTGCATGTGGCCGTTATCTGAGGCGTTCAGTTCCTATTTGGATACAACTTATACCCTGTTGGAATCCATTTGTTGTTTGGGTGGTGTCAGTTTAGTGACTTGCCATCTTGTTAGTTTAGGTGCCTCGTCATTTGTTACATCAGCGAGCGATAATTTATCGCTCGTAAAGTTGCATACAAACATCTCTGAACTGCAAGCTAGCCGAATTCGTTTGTATCATCTCATTTACCTGGTCATTTTTGCAATCTTACAAGGAACAGCTAAAATGTTAAGTGTGTGATGCAAACCCAACAGCATCTAACAAATTTCACCATGCTCATTTCAAATCTGTTCGCTAAATTTGCTACAAGACACATCTAGAATCAGCAAAACGTTACCTATCGCAATATACATAGCTCGTCTCAAAGTTCCAACAAAATTTCACGACACCTTCAACGACATTGGTACACCACCCGGTTTCGAGCGAAACATTCCTCTGCGAACGGCAGTCAAACTCTGGACGTACTCATTACCGGTTGGGGCACTGCCTCTGAGTAATCGCTGAGATAATTCAGCCTCCGCCATGTGGTTGTGTTGAGATTCAAAATCGTTCCATTCCTCTCATAGAGTTCACCGATTCAGAAACATCTACTGAAGAGTCATTCGTCGCCGCTAATCCCGAAGCAATTAATCACTCATCAACAGAAGTAATGCTCAAATGCAGTTCCGCTCGAACAATAATTAATGAATGCATGAAGCACATATATATGCAAATAATTTTTATACCTTATAATAACAGATTCAATAAACATGTATAATACGAGAATTCAACAGTCTGTCTCGAATGCACTTCATATCGAAACAGTTGTTTCAGTGTTAGCTTTTAGAGTTTCTTCTTGTTGCTGCTCTTTTTGTTGCAATAGTTTTTGCTCGCTGAGTGCTGCCTCTGCTTGTTCCAGCTCTAACTTGAGTCGTCTCACATACTGAAAAACATTTTCAATTACAATTACTCAACTTTATCAGCTAATACACTACTGAATAAGTGAACAAATAAAGTTTCGTTTCACCTCCTCAGCATCAGCTTCATCTCGTTTCCGTTTGCATTCCAGTTTACATTTATCATATTCAGTCAATACTCTCAAATTTTTCGGTTTCATTATGTGTGGTCTGTGTTGATGTTGCTGTGCCTGATTGACGGTTGACTCGAATCCGTGACCACATTCAGATGAAAGATTCACTTCATCAAACTCATCTTGGCTATTCAATTTCGGCAAAGAACACGCTTTCGACTTGCCAGTTTCCTTTAAATATCTCGCATCATCAACACAACTGCATATCTATCAAGCGTGGTGGTTTATGTCAACTGCAAGCAAGTTGGCTTAGAGATCCAAAAGTTCGTATTATTATTATTACTCAACACGTATGAAAGCACTCAACCTCCTTACGGAAAAGATATATCTCTCTCATTTTGTACTAAAAATTTAACGCAACCCATTTAACGGTCTATGCGTTTGCACAGTTACTAGGGCATCTGACCGTATTTGTACGTTGTGCGTTCGAATCTCGCTCGCGATACAATCTTTTACTGGAAACCGAATGATGTATCCATATCACTAGCATCTGTGATGTTGTCGAGTTTGAGCTAGGTTACGACGATTCAGATTATATTTAACCGTTAAGTCACGAATGCATATGAATTAATTCATAGCATTTAACCAACCACATTACTAGCCGGCTGAGATGTTTCTTGTTGTTCATTATTTGATGACTCTTTCAGGTGCTGCTCTTTTGAGTATTTATCTTTTTTTACCTTCTTCACAGCCGCATTCTTTTCGTGACCTTCTCTAAAACCGAATAAACACTTAATTCATCGATAAAATTCAATTCAAAAATTGTGCTTAATTACAAGCAAACAAATACTTACGAATTTCAAAATCTGAATCAATAAAGAAATCATGAATCACAAAGCATTCTCGCAAAGGATCCACGCATTCCCTTTGCAGGGAAACTTTGCACGCATCAGTGCATAATTACCTGCGAGTAAACATGGTCTTGTCTGTTAGATGTGATCGCATTGGAGATGTTAAATTGAATGAACCGAAGTAAATACAAATAAATAACTAAACGAAAAGTTAAAATAAACAAACAAACTTCTGAGAAGATTTCTTTTTGGCGTTGACATTTTCAACGCTTAACGATACAATTACAATAAGAGCAACAACTATGAAGAGCTTTTTGTGGTACATTATGAATCCAACTGTACCGTCACGTGAATCTTAGCACTTATTAATGAACACGCAATTGACACAACCTGAATTAAATTTCAAAACTTAATAGATTTAATAGAATACTCTTGACAGCATCATGCTGCAGCATTACCCAGCAAACTCATCCAGCTGTCGTGAAACAGTTCGCATAAACCAATGACGTAAGCAAACATACTAATTCCAAAAAAATTTTCAGTTACGAAATCATTCTCCACTTCCCCCCCCCCCTTCCTCCCTCAAACATTTAACGATGATTGAGTGAATGAATCTGAATAGTAGCGGTGGAGGGCTTACGGCGTAGCAATGGACGGCCTAAACTCTACCCTGCTGATAAGATTTCAATTTTACCTAAACCTTTTCAAGTTCTTCTTCATCTTCAAAATACATGTATTTGTATTTTGAAGAAGAATAAGATGGAAACAACGAGCACAACAATAATATTGTAATGATAATCAACTTGTATGTTAAAGGTAAATGAACAAAAACAAAGAAATGATAAGCACATACAACGTTTATATACACACATATAAAACAGTAAACATTTCTCTTACATTGATCGATGTTATCAGTTGTTACTGTTTTTGATGTGAATGTTAACCTTAACAGTACGTTCATATAGATACTATCACCATGATTATCATTCATTCCTGATCAGCCATTCTTTTTACTCCGTTCAAAAACGGGTTCATTCGAGTGCGTCATCGCAATTAATCATTCCATCACTGAATTACATAAATGAATACTTTTTGTAAACAGTATCATCATTCATTCATTTTTATTATTATCATTTTAGGTGTACCATTTAATTTGGATAGATTTCATGAAAATCTACAGTCGGATATTTTATGAGGACAATTCCTCGTATCAAATGACGAATGATGAATACAGTGATATCATTGACGATAGTAATAGCGTTTCGTTGATCGTATCGAGTTGTTTTTACTCTGATTGAATCTGAACAAACTGTTCAAGCTGATTAAACTAACATTAATGGATAGCGGAGCACCCGTCCGTTTCTGGTTCAGTCAGAACATTTTGAAAAGCTTTCCTTTGGGTCAACAACTCTTGTTCGAACACGCTCACTTCGAGCAACTTTCACTGGATAGTACCAGCTGAGAACTTGCGGCTTTTTAGGCTTAAGCTTTGCTTTATATCTCGACTAAAGCTAACGATTGCTCTCAAACTCTTCGATCCGTCGTTACGTGGTTGTCAACAGACATCTTTCACGAAGTCCGTCAAACGACTGTGAAGATTTTGTGGTTTGAGCGAATGCAGAGTATCCTAAACATTTATGCCACTGAACGCTTTATTAATATCAGCACTGAGATCTGATCAAATCTACATTCAACTCCTCATTATTGGTGATAATCACAATTATGACAATGATAATAATAACAATAATAATGGCGATAATAATGAATAAAGCATAAAAATAAAACGATGAATTCATAAGATAGCACAAATAGAACTGTGTGACGTATTCAATATTTTCATTTACGTCATCGAATAGAAATTCGTTTGTTGACTAATTGTGGAATATTCTTACGTAACGAACAACACAGCGAATATTATTTCTTTGACGTTATTCACGAATTGATACATCAATGGTCGAAATTTTCGTTCGTGTTATTTAAAAAAAGATCATCAATCTACATTTCACATACACATCGAATGAATCCATATTTAATAATAGTTACGGTTATAATATATAATAGCGATAATAATAACAATAGTAATAGTAATGACAATAATAATAGTGGTTGCCATAATGAAGGAGCGAAAAGCACACAAATACAGACATACACGAACGCATACACAACACAATAAATTAATTATTTACATAAATGAGATCCATTTACACCTCCAGATTTAATTTAATTTGAATCAAAATGATACGAAAATTTTTTAAAAAACATTACAAATTAAGAATCATTTGGTGGTTCATAATTGAAAATAGAATCGTTCACATTCAAATATACACCATTGATAACATCTGCAGTTGACGCTTTCTTACATACGGCACTCTGAATATTTCTCTATTATTTTAATAACAATCATAATGATAATAATAATAAAGCAAATACCGGGCTATGTTGCTGTGCACCATCGATTCTATTCTTAAAGCAATGCAATCTTGCCTCACACTGACATGAATCCTCGCAGATTTGTCCTTCATGAAGCGAATGCTCAAAACATTTCGTTGAATATGTGTTGCTGTTGTTCTTGAATGAAACACGATGACAGCATAAACCTGTAGTATTTCAGTGGTGATAACATTAGAACGCTTTATGAAGCGAGTTTGATAAATTTGTATAAAGTGAACATTGCACTGATTTGTATGAAAACGAGTATGTCAAATGAGGAATGAACATTGCACTGATTTGTATGAAAACGAGTATGTCAAATGAGGAATGAACATTGCACTGATTTGTATGAAAACGAGTATGTCAAATGAGGAATGAACATTGCACTGATTCAGATTTCTGATATTATTAATACCACCGTTGTTGTTTGTGATGATGATTTCGAATAGAAAGGCTTTGTTCCGATGATACTCGTATTATTATTATTGCAATTTGAAATACTGCTGAATGAATTAACAAATAAAGAAATAAAACAATTCTACGAATCAATTCATTGAAAAAGCCACATTTCATTCAACAACGATCCATTCAGATTCTCTCACAAATAAAAAGTAATGTTCATCAGAGAGCAACTTTTTGGTCAGAGGAAGACTTCGTTGGGGAACAAAGCAGCCACGAGTGGGGACCACCACAAGAAGTCGACTAGCGAAAGGGTCCTCGCGAGAAGGAACTCGTTCGAAGGGAGGCGGCAGGACTCCGACAAAAAAATTGAGAGCAAAATTGTCGCAGAACTGCTACCCATCAGGGACTCGGTCCCATGACAAACACTGAAGACAGACATACAACGCTGCTAATACTTCAGGGAAACCAATCAACTACCTGGTTTACAGTCCTTATGACTCGAACAAATCCCACCCTGTTGACCACTTTTCGATTGATTTATTGATGAATGCAGTCTTCTGAACTGAAATATAGATCAACCTAACAGCCTAACACTTCTCAAGAAACGTACATTCGAAGGTATGAACAGTAATAACAACAACCATACAAATAATAATAATAATACCTTCAAATTGGTTATTGCTGTTGTTACGACTGAAGTCGGCCGTGTTGTTGATGCAGTCAGTCTTGTACTGGTGACGTTTTGTGGTTTGAATCTCATCATACCCTTATTATCAGCTTTCTTGAAAACGTGTTCATTAAATGATTAGAACAGTGATTCTCATAGGCAGATGAATCCACGAGGTCGGCAAGCTTATGATATGATGAAAGGCCATTGTGATGGTGTTCTTTGAGTTGAGCTGCCAAAGGCAGTAGTTCACTCATAGCACTACCATCTTCTTTCTTTCTTCGTCTAACTCTGACAGCCAATCACTTACACCACCGTTGATTTCGCGAATCGCTTTTCGATTTTCTGTCGACTTAACGCCGCATACAAATACTAAATTATTCTATGCACTCATCATGGCCTGCCTGCCAGACCATAAAAAACTAATATGGAACGTCCCAGCTTGAGAACCACTGGATTAGAATTGAAAAGATCATAGTTTTACGAGCGGATGGTGTAGCATTCACTACATACGCGAGCGTCTATTTCTGTTTGAGCCTCATTCGCTCGAAGTTGACTCGGTTTAAGTTTTAGGATCAGACGCTTGTTCTTAGACCGATTTGAGTTTAGGGCCAGATGTTGGGTTCTGGTTTTGAGCTTGAACTGAAGTTCAGGCTTAGGCTTCCACTATACTTAAGCTTACAAAAGGACATTAGAATACACGAATCACGAAAATACCCTACTGCTATGGCTACTTCAAGTGAACGACAAGTTTACAAGTTATTCAATTAAGAGCATCTCATACAGCAGTAAATATACCATTGAAAACAATCCATTACAATGAAACCATTCACTTACCATTCCATTACCACATATATAAACATGAATAATATACACAAATAATATGTAAATCATAAAATTAAATCATGAATACAACAAAATGAAAAACCTCCATTCTGGATAGTGTTGTACCATTCAAATAAGCTACTTTAAAACCATTTTCAAGTTTTTTCAATCGTTTCATTATTGATTTCACACGTAAGGAAATCTCTTTACGCCATCGTGAATTATTATTATTATTATTGCTATTCTTATTGTTCAAATTTTTCGATCTTTTACGTCCACTTCTGGTCAAAATATTACTATTATCATTTATATAATGATCATCATCCTCATCGCTATCAATACTATCATCATTCAGTCCTCCTGAAAGTTATCATCAAAAATCTTATCTTATTATCGATACATAATCTTATCATTTAGCGTACAACGAAACTATTGGTAAAGCAAAACTGAATCAAAAATGTTCATTTTCACCTGGATAATGACATCAATAATAATGTCTCCTCAAAGAAGTGAAAAATTTATTCAATTATTTATTTACCTTGATAAAATCGTTTTAAATGCTTGATATGCAGTGATAATTTACGAATTTCATTTCGAAGTTCTCTTAGTCGTTTACGTTTCTTCTTTAATATACGCTTCTCGTTATTCAACTAGATTTTTTAGAAGAATCATTATTATTAATATTAATATGATTATTTATAATACCGTGATAATGATTTTTGTCATTATGATGTGTCGAAGCAAAACAAAGATGCAACATAAACAAATAAATAAACAAATCAACCTTATAATTGTGATTAAGCGTATTACTATAAATACTATACGCATTGGTATCATTGAATAATGGAGCTGAACGCTTTACGATCAAGTTGTTTGCCGCTGATTGTGGAGTTATGAGAACTAATCTCGCATTATGATTTTGAAGATGAGAATCATCTTTACGATATGGTCTACGACCACTGACTGATGTTGTGGATATAAACTTATGGGTGGATGAGTACTGAATTAATTCAGTTAGTGTTATTAGCAGTATCAGAGTTGTTATTGTTGGTGTCGTCGTATATGAACGCTTTGCAGCCTTTCCGTTCATACGCCAATTCATTTTCATTTCAACTGCTTTTTTCAAATCAATCAATTCAACTGAAAGTATGCATTTTCCATTGAAATATTCCATCTTCTATTCATCACCGAACTAGTGTTCGTCGGGGAGCAAATTGCGCGGGGGAGGTCCCAGCGGGGAGTAAATTGGACGGGGGGGCGGTCCCCACGAAAAAGTCGGGGAGCAAATTGCGCGGGGAGTGCTCCCCGCGTTCCCCGACGAACACTACACCGAACCATTGAAACGTGTTAAGTGTCTTCATGGCTCTACTGCTAACGATAACTGAATGAAAGAATTCTCTCATCAAAATCCCATCGAACAATCTCTCTTTCCTCACTGTTTAATGCGCTGAGCACGGAAACATCAAAATAAGTCAAAATCGCAAATTTGGTACAAATTTCACTCGACTATCGCAGAACGAACGAGCTTATTATTTTAGCTTAAGCAGCTAAAATTAGATCTGAGTTTTTGAATTATGTCGACTTTTGTTTTCTTAACGCTTACTAGCAAACTCAGAATGGACTAAAATATACTCTGCTAAATCCCTGAGTTTACAGATTGCTGGGCTGAATGGTAATCGTTGTAATCAAAATGATATCAGCAAATATAATCAAGTGACTATTTTAACACACAGTTGATTTATAACTGTCCTTTCGACAAAGTATTCAAATTTCATAAGACTATTTGGTTGCATACCATTTTTATTTAAATATGAACCACACACAATTCTATTTTTTAAAACTAATTGAACTGAAAACTGATTACTATTATTATGATCATCACAATTAAGAAACAATAATAGTAGTCATAATATTTCATAACGATGATAACGATAATAACAATAATATTACATTTTTAAAAATTACCATTGTCTTCATATCACTTCTAATAAATTGCATCTAATTATGGAATTGAATTCATCAGAACACACAATCCAACATTCATAAAGATTTTTAATAATAATAATGAAATTCCAATTCCGATTCTATCCCTCTTCGTTCACTTCAGTGTTGCAAACGCTTTCGGCATCGCCTGAAATTTCGTTCTGGTGAAAACAAATTTGACTTCGTCGCATAATAACAGTAAACACAATAAATAATCACAACAATGACAATATTAATAATAAAAACTAACGCAATCATCGAGATGATGTATATAATCAACCATTTCTTCATGGCACGTCTCCTCAGTTTTGCTACGAGAGTTTACTCGCGCGTTGCATTCATCCAATAATTCCTTGAATTTCGACACATGCTCCTCACACTTCTCTCGGTAAAATGTCAACTGATCAACACCTTCTTCTGGCTTTAATTCAGATCAATTATGAAAACAACAGAAGATTTCTTATTTCTGCTCTTTAGTGACAATAAGCATCACAGACACTAGGTATTACTTGAAACAATTTGATCAAATTCATCTTCATACATACTCTTAAATACCAATTAACAAGCTATTAATTACAATAAAACAATGAAAAGAACTCACCAAATCGGACATTTTTCAATCAGTATTCTTGTTGTTGCCGTTGTTTAGAAACAATCAAGCCTCTAATTTTTTAAAGAAATTAATTCGGTTGCATACAAATAGACTCACATAAAGTAATTAGTGGTACTGATTAACACAACGCTAAACGTGAATACCTAGTGTGAACATAAATACGTACACAGAACAAATGGACAAGCATCATTTCATTCCGTTGGAACCATTCACAAAATATTCCTTATCGTTAGTTGGCTGTTCAAGATCGACTATTATCTAATCGTTAAAATGTGCAGACAAAACACAATTCAGCGACGCAATTACTCACTTCTAAACTAGTTTCACTCGGAGCATTCACTACCTCTATTCCAAAGTGCGAAATGATCTTCCGCCCATTTCTTTGCTTATAACTAAGCAATTTACTGACTAATTCATCCACTCATCAGTAGTCGCATACAAATAAATATGGAATACAACCGAAATTATAACGGTTCCATCTCTACAGCATTTAATCAATTCAACAACAACTAAACAAATCATAACTGATAACTGCTTTAAAATCTATTTATTTGTTTTTCTATCAATCGACAAAATGCAAATACTCGTATTAATATGTATTTAAATGATGGAATGTGAATGTGAACATTTTCATTTACACTGGTATGACGACGATAGTAATAATAATAATAATAATAATAATAATAATAATAATAATAATAATAATAATATCAACAATAATAAGAATAATAATAATGACAAAAACAATAATCACAAAGTTAACAAATGCAATAATAATAGCAATAATTAAATAGATGCTCCGAAAGGCAAATGTATGACTGAAATGGAAGATATCTGTGGATTACCTCCATTCGCTTGTTGCTGATTACTTTGATCGGTGATTGCAGATGAGCTCAATATCCGTGAACGAATACCACGAGGTACTTCCAGATGAGAATCTGTAATTCATTCAAATATCTATTCTAATCTGAACAAAAGAAACAAAGTTAAGAACGTACACTGTACAAGAGTCCTGTTGATTCGTTCACTCTGCACATAACTCGCCAAATAAAAGAGGAATGTTAGCGTTGTTAGAATAACGAAACTGAATATAATGAATGTTAAATCGTGACTTCGATCCTTCCCTGTATTATCGACACACTTCCATACATTATGCCAAACGTCCATCGTATCATTCATCTGAATAATTTCATTCAGCTGAAACTCGTTTATGAAACCATCACCGCCCAGTGGGCATTCACGTTTAGTCTCACAATCAGTAGGCTTTTCATGAATAATGACGGCAGTTCATCAGTCAAAATTATTGATCTTTATAAAGTAAAGAACTTTCATCCATCACAAACAGAGCACGTTTCATCTTCTGAACCCATAACCATTAAACCCGAAACAAAACCATAACGATACCACGACTCTAAGAATTCTACCTTAAACAATGCGGCCACATCATTTTGCTGTTACACAACAACTGAACGTTAACAGTAATGAGTGTATCTACAAACAATGAATGCAAAGAGTAAGAATGAAAACAGACCGTCGTCTCAACATCCACACAAAAGTCTGTATCTCGTTTCACATAAACATCCCAATAAAAATGAAACAACGAATTGAATTGTTGAATGCAGTTTTCACAAATTATCGAATAATTCGCGCTTGTTAAGTCTTCATCACCACCACCACTCAAATTTTGCACACAAACACGCCAAGCATACAGTTTATTCTCAAAATCGAAAACATTCTTTGTGTATCTATAACCTGTTTCATTCTGCTCCAGTTTCCACTCTATATCCATACATGCTAAAAAATATTAACCATTATTATTAGTATGGTTCATATGAATATTAGTTAATTGAATGAAATGAAAAATTACTTAAAAGAAGAACTATACTTCTCATTAACACAGTGTTTCTCATGGTGAGTGAACTACCTCCTGGAAGGTGATTCGGAGGTGTCAGCGAGTAGCTGAGGAAGTCGGTGAACCAATATTTCGTGAGGTTGTTTCGTTATGATGGAATGTCATTGTGATGGTGTTACTTTCATGGCAACACTCTTTTCTCTCTTATTTTCTGAGTATGTTTAGCTCGCCGAGGCTTGAACAAAAGTCAGTTTGAATTACTCACAAGCATTTTGTAATTGCTTCAGTACGTTGGCTGACGTCGTCTCTCAAGGACAGTAGGGATCGACTAAGTTTTTTCGGTGCATCAAGAAAGATCATTGGCTTAGCATGATGAATCATATTTGCAAGTTGGGTTTACATACAGTACTATCGACGGACAGCAACGCTCGCAATGTGTTATTTGGTACAAAATAACCAATGGGCTCAGACTAAGTTGGAATTCCACGGATTTTTGGAAAATAACAAATCATTAATGTGTCCTGCATATCTGCTAGATATATTTGAACAGCTCAACTCAATATATAGATGCAAGGGAATAACGGAAATATAGTGATATTTATTGATTGTTTGAAGGCTTTTATGAGTAAACTCGAGAAATGGATAAGGAAGGCAAAGATGAACAGTGTTCGAATGACTCTCAATAGCTCTGCATGATGATAGTAAATACGGATGTTACCAGAAATAGAGAAAACTGAGATTTTAGATCATCTCACAGTATTGGAGAATGAATTCAGGATACTTCCTTAACTGAGTGATGATTACTTGAATTCAGTAAGGAATTCATTCAAAACGTCGGAGGAAAAAGTCTCTAACGATATGCAACACGAATTTTCGGAACTTGAGGATGATTGGTACTCGATCGCGAGGGATGTTTTCGACGAGAAGTCTTTGTCAGAGTTCTGGCCTCTGATGATTAAATCATATCGGAAAAGACTATATGGGTTCTACTTTCAACCTATTTAGGCGAATCCGGATTTTCAGCACGGTTACTCTTGGAAACAAAACATAGAGCGATCTACACCGCGCTCTTTCAAACGCGCCTCCTCATATCTCAAAATTGGTCAGCGATGTTCCTTCTCCTTCATGCTCCCATTGGGCATGAACTTAAATTTACTTTCGTAACCAACTTTGCAATATGTTCATATGTTACTAGAAATAGAGAAAAATTAAATTAGCTAAATTAATGAATCGTAACTTTTAGTTGTTAATGTGACCGAATGATTAATTTTTGGAAATAGGTTCGCATTTACTTTTGCTCGCACTTTCAGACTCATAAGTCTTGAATTGTTCGAGAAATCTCACTTCAATTAAATGCTAAATTCATAGATAAGAATTTTTCATTGGGGTTCAGATGATAAATTTCGTGTATCCTGTAATACTTGCATTCGATGATGTCAATCTCTTCTTTCGTTTTTTGAAAATTTCCACTTCTTCAATCGATTGCGAATGTATTTCCAACTGGTGTAATACGTCTGCTGCGGTAAACGGCAACATCACTTATGAGATCAATGACTGGAATGCTTGAAAGTGTTTCGTTCGTAGTGGGATTCCTACATAAGGGCTGATCACAGAAGTAGAATGGGGATATAAAATATCAGGCTTTGTGCACTTGTCGTATCTCAAAACCCACAGTAGTTTAGATATATATTCACCAATTCATAAATATTTACTTGTTGCTTAACTTGATGGAACGATTGCTTTTGCGTTTATCTCAAAGATAATTCCTCAAAAGTTCATTGCATCTCTTTTTTTTCATGAACCAATGAACTTGGTGATAAAATTCATTTTTTTCATCGCTGACAAATGTTTTACTTTCATTGTTAATTGCTGAGGTTGATACTCTTTCTACGACTGATAAATAAAGTTGCAGAAGTACTTGATTCATTCAAGAAAATGAATTTCCTTTACTCCATCGGAGACTTCCTGGATCGGTTTTCGAGTTGCACTTGATGTTATGCGTAGAAGTAGTAAATTCTTGCAGGAAGGAGGGAGGGGAACTGACCATCGAAGTGGGAAATAGAGTTTTCAACCGAGAGAAACACTGTATTAATATCAATATGAACAATAAGAAGTTTAAGTCGATATTTCAATCCCCTTAAAATAATTAATCGTAGTCATTTTAATACCATTTGAAATTGTATTATTAGTGTCAAAAGATTCAATAACAATAATAATACTTTTTGAAAATAAAATAAATAAACGAGTAAAATAAAACGAATAGAACCTACAGCTACATCGTGACTGATCCCAAATTTTTCGTGTAATAGCATTTGATATTTCAGAAATGTACGAGACGAGATAATTCGAGAATATTACAGTAGAGCAAGGCGTGTTATCCAATGATTTGACACTAGTCTAAAATTAAACACAGACAAGCTTATTTCTAAATCATTTCCGTGTTTCGAACATGATCAATCAACTCATATTGTATATACGGCGAATCGACTCATATTGTCATACCGTTGAGATAGTGTCATTAATCAATGAGTGAAAAAAAATCCATCCGGCTATACTAGCAAACCGGATTCGTTTCATCATCTGATAGCAATACCGCATATTAAACGAATAATAAATTATTAATAACCAGATGATGTAGCTGATATTCAGATTGTTTGAATGCAATATATTCATTCACACACTTCGTACAAACTTTTGGTGGTAACGAATTCTTTGATGCGCAATTGATCATTTCTGATGCTCTGCTACCAAATTCCTTGAAACTTAACAATAATCAAAAAATAACGCAGCGAAAGCAGTATTTCAAAGATGATGATGAAGTTTGAACTGATGACAACTGACCTCAATATACGGCTCGCATGGTGCATCTAATTCCCATGGTTCATCGTCTTGCAGCAAATGTTTTGCCGATGAAGTGAGTGTTGTTAATGATAGTGAGAGTAATGAAAATACGAGTACGGATCGCATAAATTCAACGCGAACAAATTGTGCCCACCCTGTGAAATGAAAATCATTAATGAGTCAACAACAGGTAATGCTGCTCATCGTCACAGACATCCGTATCAGCTGCGTATAAAATCGCTCGTTGAGAAAACCGCACTCTCAATCCACACCCTTCCTACTAATACACTCCAGATCTTGCACGACGAGCTACTCTCCAGATCCTTCTCCTGGAAGTTATCCTTTCTCTCCGGTTACTCCTATCTCTTCCCAGGTTCCCAACCTTTGTTTTTAGGTTACTATGGGAGTGATGTGTACCAAGTGATACACATTGCTGTTTGATAACGATTATAACCTTAATTCTCCATACTCACAAGGGAAGGTCACGAACTTACCCCAACGTTTCGGGGTGAGATGCATATCATTTTGTAGGGCTCGTATAGCTGATTACGAATATGCAAATATTTTTTGCGGCGAACAAGCGGGACGGAAGATATGGCGGGGAAAAGATTTTCAGTGTATTGAAGTGAGATTCTGAATTAGCATTTCGCAACTGCGGCTTGGCTTAGTGGGTAGTGTGCTAGCACGAGGATTGGATGCTTGGTAGTTCTGTTCCGCACGCTGCCGAAATTTTTTTCTCTTACATTATTCCTAACATATTCAAGTAGTCGTAATATTCTGCAACTTCACTCCCCACAACTTTTTTTTTTGTTTTCCATATCTGATCATAATGGATGTGTCTGTTTACAACAAAATGATGGAAACATAGATGTAGGTTACAGCAGATATCCAACCGCTCGACAGATATTTCTTTCGGATATTTAAAGCATTCATCCGCAAGATTCACTCGTATGTTATTATTCACGATATTGACTTCATGATCTATCGGCGTGAAAATATTTTGCGTATTTTGGAAGTGGTTTTCAACCAGTTCTGCAATCCGAAGTTTCGGGATTTCAACAGGTACTCTTGGTACGCGTGCGGATATGTCCAACAGCATCCTGATCAATTTGAAACGCCAGTCCAAGTGTGTTTCCCTCAACAAGTGACTCAAGATTGTGATATAGATCGTTGTGATCAGTTATCCTTTGTAAAATGTTCTTATTGTAACCTATATCTATGTTTCGATCATTTTGTTGTAAACAGACACATCCATTATGATCAGATATGGAAAACAAAAAATATCAAACTTTAAAAAAAAACAAAAAATAAAAATTGGAAGCATCCCCACAACTTGAAAAAGTTGTGGGGAGTGAAGTTGCAGAATATTACGACTACTTGAATATGTTAGGAATAATGTAAGAGAAAAAAATTTCGGCAGCGTGCGGAACAGAACTACCAAGCATCCAATCCTCGTGCTAGCACACTACCCACTAGGCCAAGCCGCCGTTGCCAAATGATAATTCAGAATCTCACTTCAATACACTGAAAATCTTTTCCCCGCCATATCTTCCGTCCCGCTTGTCCGCCGCAAAAAATATTTGCATATTCGTAATCAGCTATACGAGCCCTACAAAGTGATATGCATCTCACCCCGAAACGTTGGGGTAAGTTCGTGACCTTCCCTTGTCAGTCCTTATCTCGACTCACACATA
The DNA here is from genome assembly GCA_035041965.1 of Anisakis pegreffii. Lineage (NCBI taxonomy): Eukaryota > Metazoa > Nematoda > Chromadorea > Rhabditida > Anisakidae > Anisakis > Anisakis pegreffii. The sequence goes on from JAPYMA010002251.1 coordinate 24,599, forward strand.
ATACTTGATTGTTCTTCTTTTCGTAAGCTACACACTGTTTTGAACATCGTTGTTGTCCTACTGAGAGTATTATTGTCACCGTCATTACTTTGTTATCATCCACAAAACTATGCTTGTCATTCTCACCGTTCATTTCATTTCGTCATATTTGCTTTGTAATTCTCCCCATTCCTTCTTTTCTGGGAGGGTAGTGGAGGGGTGACAATTTACATGTATAGCTGTTATTCGTTATCATCATTATTACTGGCGTTCGTCGGGTAGCGGTTTTTCGCACGGGGGAAGTTCCCGCGAGGAGGAAACTAGATGATCGGGTTCCCCACAAAAAATCCGGGGGGCGAACTGCGCAGGGGAAGTGTTCCCCGCGTCCCCCGATGGAGAACCCGTTCCCCGAAGAACACTAATTATCACCGCGCGACCTTAAGCACGTAATTATAGTGATGTGCATATAACCGCAGGCGCGGTGGCTTCGCCAAAAACACGTGACGAAGTTTCCTGTGCATGTCATTCATGCGCTGTACAAATAATAAACGTTTGAGGTACGTATGCTCAAGCGTGGAATAAACGATGGGATCGTAATGAAGAATGAAACTGAATGAAGATTATTTATTGACTCATTAGAGTCCATTCCGACGAATATAACTACGTTATGAGTTAACAGAAGTGGAAGAGTATTGAATAAAACCGAGTATAATCAATCGCAGGTTAGTAGTACATGAGCATAACAGTCGAAAGGAAGGAACCCAGGGACAGTGCAACTGACCGCCAGCAGTTATAGTTGATGGTAACAACTACTATGATAACAGCAGAAACAGAGCACATAAACAGATATGTATTTGAAACTATGAAAGCATATTTCAATGAGCGAGAGAGGAGCACTCTCGGCTGAGACGTTGCGTTATGTAGAGACAGCCAATTGTCAAGCATTCAGGAGGCAGATTCTTTCGGTAGCCGTGGGATCTGAAAGTTGACTGTGTGAAACGCGATACAATCCGAAGGGATCTACTTACGAATCAAAACTTACGGATAAGAACATCTGACCGATTAAGTAAGAAGTTTTAACGTCCAAAACTCACTGCTTTTTTGAGTGCTTGATCGATGTCTTGAATCAGATCATCAACATCTTCAATACCTACTGATAGTCTTATCAGATTATCACCAATGCCCAACTTCAGCCGATGTTCATAAGGCACTGATGCATGTGTCATTATTGCTGGTAGTTCAGCAAGACTTTCATAGCCACCCAATGATTCTGCTAGTGTAAAGATCTATAAAACCTTACTATTATTATTGTCGTTATTCGTATTATTATCAACTCTACATATAGTTTCTTGTACGTATAATCATAAACGAATAAATAAAGGACCTTGGATCTAGACGGATCCATAGATCTGCAAAATTTTCTTATTACTACCGTCGTTAGTATTATTATCATCAACGCTATATATAGTTTCTTGTACGGATAATTATAAACAAATTAATACAGGACCTTAAGATTCGAAAGGAATTCTCGTGATTCCTCCAATCCACCACGTATATAAAATGATACCATACCACTCATACCTTTTGCTTGTTTCTTATGTATTTTATGCTGTGGATGAGATTCCAACTCAGGGTATATTACCTTAAAATGCGTGCATAAGTCAATAAACAGCACATAAATAATGAATGTAAATAAATAAACCATAAACAAACATTTTCAACTCTTGCATTGCCTTCCAAGAATCTTGCCACCTGAATGGCATTGTGCATATGAGCTTTCATACGAAGATGCAGTGTTTTGACGCCACGATTCACCAAGAAACAATCGAATGCCGATGGTACAGCACCGACCGCTAAATACATGTTACAATCATTATCACTGCCATAATCACGATAAACACGTAAATACAACCAACCCAATTGCATAAAGAAAAGGTGTTCGTCGATCTTTTTATCATTGGTTATCACTGCACCCATCACAACATCTGAATGTCCATTTATATATTTCGTCACTGAATGAAGTACCACATCAGCACCCAACGAAAGTGGTCGCTGAAACAATAAAAACGGTAATCATGACAGACAAGTAAACCTGAAGGAAATCACCTGAAAGTATGGTGACATAAAAGTGTTGTCAACAACAACAACGATTTCGTTGTTGTATTTTTTGGTTGCATTCACGACTGCATTGATATCGACAATCTTCAAGAGGGGATTGGACGGCGTTTCGAACCAAACCAATTTTGTGTTCGGTTGTAACGCCTTTTCAAATGCATCCAGATCGGTCATATCTACGAACGATGCCTCGATACCGTGCAGTGGCACCGAGACACGTCTGAAGAAACGTTGTGTTCCTTAAATTTTTATAATCATCATCACTTTCGTTACCTTTATTCTTATTATCGTTGCTAATTATTCATTCATGTTTACAAGATCAAATTCAATTAAACAAACATACCTCCATAAACATCATCTGAACATAAAACATGATCACCACACTTCATTAGATTCGCTAATGCCATTGACGCAGCTAATCCAGATGCATAAACTCTGCCTTTGAATTACAGTTGTTATTAGCATCATAATTAGGGCAGTAATTCATTATGTATTCACTTACAATATTCTCCCTCTTCCAGTGCAGCAATATTTTTCTGAAGAACGTCACGCGTCGGGTTACCGGCACGCGAATAATCGTGTACTTTCGGCTCTCCGGGACGATCTTGTTTGTAGGTGGTTGAAAGGGAGATTGGTGGAACTACCTGAAAACAATGAGTATTATCATCACCAAAAATATACAAATGAACTGAACAGAAGTGTTTAATAAATAGTTAAGAATAAAATCACCTGATTCATATCCCACTGTTCCGGTTCTTGACCGACGTGCACAGCTGCCGTTCCAAAATGTTCGAAATGATCACTGCTATCATTATTACCGTTATTCATCATTTTTAAATTCTTCGATGAAGTTGAGTATGTTTTCTTTATTTGATCAATATATTTTTTAACGCAACGTTTCGGTGCCCACTAAAACAACACAATATTCACTATTTATCATACGTTCATAATGAAAGTAAATGAAATTCTTGATGATACGAGCAAATATTTTTGAAATTTGTTATCATTAATACAAACGCATATAACACTTCGTACAACATTTACGAAATTGATGATTAAACCGGTTTTTTGTTTCAATAAATTTATCGATTCACTGAATCACTTAATCAATTACTATTTTAATAGATCATATATGCATATATACGATATATATATATATATATATATATATATATATATATATATATATATATATATATATATATATATATATATATATATATATATATATATATATATATATATATATATCGTATATATGCATATATGATCTATTAAAATAGTAATTGATTAAGTGATTCAGTGAATCGATAAATTTATTGAAACAAAAAACCGGTTTAATCATCAATTTCGTAAATGTTGTACGAAGTGTTATATGCGTTTGTATTAATGATAACAAATTTCAAAAATATTTGCTCGTATCATCAAGAATTTCATTTACTTTCATTATGAACGTATGATAAATAGTGAATATTGTGTTGTTTTAGTGGGCACCGAAACGTTGCGTTAAAAAATATATTGATCAAATAAAGAAAACATACTCAACTTCATCGAAGAATTTAAAAATGATGAATAACGGTAATAATGATAGCAGTGATCATTTCGAACATTTTGGAACGGCAGCTGTGCACGTCGGTCAAGAACCGGAACAGTGGGATATGAATCAGGTGATTTTATTCTTAACTATTTATTAAACACTTCTGTTCAGTTCATTTGTATATTTTTGGTGATGATAATACTCATTGTTTTCAGGTAGTTCCACCAATCTCCCTTTCAACCACCTACAAACAAGATCGTCCCGGAGAGCCGAAAGTACACGATTATTCGCGTGCCGGTAACCCGACGCGTGACGTTCTTCAGAAAAATATTGCTGCACTGGAAGAGGGAGAATATTGTAAGTGAATACATAATGAATTACTGCCCTAATTATGATGCTAATAACAACTGTAATTCAAAGGCAGAGTTTATGCATCTGGATTAGCTGCGTCAATGGCATTAGCGAATCTAATGAAGTGTGGTGATCATGTTTTATGTTCAGATGATGTTTATGGAGGTATGTTTGTTTAATTGAATTTGATCTTGTAAACATGAATGAATAATTAGCAACGATAATAAGAATAAAGGTAACGAAAGTGATGATGATTATAAAAATTTAAGGAACACAACGTTTCTTCAGACGTGTCTCGGTGCCACTGCACGGTATCGAGGCATCGTTCGTAGATATGACCGATCTGGATGCATTTGAAAAGGCGTTACAACCGAACACAAAATTGGTTTGGTTCGAAACGCCGTCCAATCCCCTCTTGAAGATTGTCGATATCAATGCAGTCGTGAATGCAACCAAAAAATACAACAACGAAATCGTTGTTGTTGTTGACAACACTTTTATGTCACCATACTTTCAGGTGATTTCCTTCAGGTTTACTTGTCTGTCATGATTACCGTTTTTATTGTTTCAGCGACCACTTTCGTTGGGTGCTGATGTGGTACTTCATTCAGTGACGAAATATATAAATGGACATTCAGATGTTGTGATGGGTGCAGTGATAACCAATGATAAAAAGATCGACGAACACCTTTTCTTTATGCAATTGGGTTGGTTGTATTTACGTGTTTATCGTGATTATGGCAGTGATAATGATTGTAACATGTATTTAGCGGTCGGTGCTGTACCATCGGCATTCGATTGTTTCTTGGTGAATCGTGGCGTCAAAACACTGCATCTTCGTATGAAAGCTCATATGCACAATGCCATTCAGGTGGCAAGATTCTTGGAAGGCAATGCAAGAGTTGAAAATGTTTGTTTATGGTTTATTTATTTACATTCATTATTTATGTGCTGTTTATTGACTTATGCACGCATTTTAAGGTAATATACCCTGAGTTGGAATCTCATCCACAGCATAAAATACATAAGAAACAAGCAAAAGGTATGAGTGGTATGGTATCATTTTATATACGTGGTGGATTGGAGGAATCACGAGAATTCCTTTCGAATCTTAAGGTCCTGTATTAATTTGTTTATAATTATCCGTACAAGAAACTATATATAGCGTTGATGATAATAATACTAACGACGGTAGTAATAAGAAAATTTTGCAGATCTATGGATCCGTCTAGATCCAAGGTCCTTTATTTATTCGTTTATGATTATACGTACAAGAAACTATATGTAGAGTTGATAATAATACGAATAACGACAATAATAATAGTAAGGTTTTATAGATCTTTACACTAGCAGAATCATTGGGTGGCTATGAAAGTCTTGCTGAACTACCAGCAATAATGACACATGCATCAGTGCCTTATGAACATCGGCTGAAGTTGGGCATTGGTGATAATCTGATAAGACTATCAGTAGGTATTGAAGATGTTGATGATCTGATTCAAGACATCGATCAAGCACTCAAAAAAGCAGTGAGTTTTGGACGTTAAAACTTCTTACTTAATCGGTCAGATGTTCTTATCCGTAAGTTTTGATTCGTAAGTAGATCCCTTCGGATTGTATCGCGTTTCACACAGTCAACTTTCAGATCCCACGGCTACCGAAAGAATCTGCCTCCTGAATGCTTGACAATTGGCTGTCTCTACATAACGCAACGTCTCAGCCGAGAGTGCTCCTCTCTCGCTCATTGAAATATGCTTTCATAGTTTCAAATACATATCTGTTTATGTGCTCTGTTTCTGCTGTTATCATAGTAGTTGTTACCATCAACTATAACTGCTGGCGGTCAGTTGCACTGTCCCTGGGTTCCTTCCTTTCGACTGTTATGCTCATGTACTACTAACCTGCGATTGATTATACTCGGTTTTATTCAATACTCTTCCACTTCTGTTAACTCATAACGTAGTTATATTCGTCGGAATGGACTCTAATGAGTCAATAAATAATCTTCATTCAGTTTCATTCTTCATTACGATCCCATCGTTTATTCCACGCTTGAGCATACGTACCTCAAACGTTTATTATTTGTACAGCGCATGAATGACATGCACAGGAAACTTCGTCACGTGTTTTTGGCGAAGCCACCGCGCCTGCGGTTATATGCACATCACTATAATTACGTGCTTAAGGTCGCGCGGTGATAATTAGTGTTCTTCGGGGAACGGGTTCTCCATCGGGGGACGCGGGGAACACTTCCCCTGCGCAGTTCGCCCCCCGGATTTTTTGTGGGGAACCCGATCATCTAGTTTCCTCCTCGCGGGAACTTCCCCCGTGCGAAAAACCGCTACCCGACGAACGCCAGTAATAATGATGATAACGAATAACAGCTATACATGTAAATTGTCACCCCTCCACTACCCTCCCAGAAAAGAAGGAATGGGGAGAATTACAAAGCAAATATGACGAAATGAAATGAACGGTGAGAATGACAAGCATAGTTTTGTGGATGATAACAAAGTAATGACGGTGACAATAATACTCTCAGTAGGACAACAACGATGTTCAAAACAGTGTGTAGCTTACGAAAAGAAGAACAATCAAGTATTATGTGTGAGTCGAGATAAGGACTGACAAGGGAAGGTCACGAACTTACCCCAACGTTTCGGGGTGAGATGCATATCACTTTGTAGGGCTCGTATAGCTGATTACGAATATGCAAATATTTTTTGCGGCGGACAAGCGGGACGGAAGATATGGCGGGGAAAAGATTTTCAGTGTATTGAAGTGAGATTCTGAATTATCATTTGGCAACGGCGGCTTGGCCTAGTGGGTAGTGTGCTAGCACGAGGATTGGATGCTTGGTAGTTCTGTTCCGCACGCTGCCGAAATTTTTTTCTCTTACATTATTCCTAACATATTCAAGTAGTCGTAATATTCTGCAACTTCACTCCCCACAACTTTTTCAAGTTGTGGGGATGCTTCCAATTTTTATTTTTTGTTTTTTTTTAAAGTTTGATATTTTTTGTTTTCCATATCTGATCATAATGGATGTGTCTGTTTACAACAAAATGATCGAAACATAGATATAGGTTACAATAAGAACATTTTACAAAGGATAACTGATCACAACGATCTATATCACAATCTTGAGTCACTTGTTGAGGGAAACACACTTGGACTGGCGTTTCAAATTGATCAGGATGCTGTTGGACATATCCGCACGCGTACCAAGAGTACCTGTTGAAATCCCGAAACTTCGGATTGCAGAACTGGTTGAAAACCACTTCCAAAATACGCAAAATATTTTCACGCCGATAGATCATGAAGTCAATATCGTGAATAATAACATACGAGTGAATCTTGCGGATGAATGCTTTAAATATCCGAAAGAAATATCTGTCGAGCGGTTGGATATCTGCTGTAACCTACATCTATGTTTCCATCATTTTGTTGTAAACAGACACATCCATTATGATCAGATATGGAAAACAAAAAAAAAAGTTGTGGGGAGTGAAGTTGCAGAATATTACGACTACTTGAATATGTTAGGAATAATGTAAGAGAAAAAAATTTCGGCAGCGTGCGGAACAGAACTACCAAGCATCCAATCCTCGTGCTAGCACACTACCCACTAGGCCAAGCCGCCGTTGCGAAATGCTAATTCAGAATCTCACTTCAATACACTGAAAATCTTTTCCCCGCCATATCTTCCGTCCCGCTTGTCCGCCGCAAAAAATATTTGCATATTCGTAATCAGCTATACGAGCCCTACAAAATGATATGCATCTCACCCCGAAACGTTGGGGTAAGTTCGTGACCTTC
>JAPYMA010002252.1:0-14317 GCA_035041965.1 Anisakis pegreffii
GAATGAAAGAAAACGGATAAACGAGTATAAATAAAAAAACATTCCAGTGTGCCAATGCTTCACTTTCCTCAATGATTCCCTATGATAAACACACTTCCGCCTCAACAAATAAATAGAATGAAATGATTTCCGAGAGAACTTATGAGGAATCAAAAAATGCAAGAAGACACCACACCGCCTCGTTTATGCGTATGATGAGAACAACACAAGTTTTAAAGGCAGTAATATACATACAATCAACAAAATTAAACAGTTTTTACTGCGCAATCCCTTCTTTTGTAAGCTGTAATTGATTCATTTCGTTTCAGTGTGTTTGCATCGCACCATATTGGTCTGCATCGTGCATTCTTCATATGGAAGAGGATAAGGATGACTTTTGAAAGCGAGCAAACATCTGTTATTAAAAGGATAAGCCGGTGGCGGACAATTTCTTTCATAAAAATAAACAAATGAAGGGCAAAATGTGTTTTCAGATCTGAGATTTTATAGTTGAGTATTAGAAAAGGAATCGTTAAAATAGCTCTTCAATGACTTTTGCTGCTACTTAATGATGAGATGCTTTCTGGCCTTCTTTATCTCTCACGAGCATTTTTGCTCATCGATAAAAACTTTTTGACTTTTCGACCGTGTACTTTTATCAAAACAACGATCAACGCGGCACAATCAGTGTGATTCGATCGCTTACTCGTACGTTCGTCTTTTTATGCTGGGTGGCACTAATTAACTATTCGACCAAAAACCTCAACAACTGCTTCCGAAACATCAATCGGCTCTCTGAGTGTCCTCTATATCGTGATCAGCGATCGCGAAATGACCATAATGGTTTAGACACTTTTCCAAAAACTGGACGAAGCAATAAATGCTCAGTGCCGACATTAATAATGACGCTAGTAACAATTCCTTTATCAAATATCAATCAAACGACAGAACTGACTGATAATCGAGAAGTGAGAAGAAGTATTCTCGGAAGTAAAGGGAAAAAGAATAACGAATCAGCTGATTATAACCTGAAAATTTTTATAGTTGGTGACGAATGTCTTCTGAGTGGATGACGCATTATAGAAGGTTGGTTTGGCAGCAATCGGTGAATGCTGTGACAACACCATTGCTGATGAATTATTATTGTATTGTATGGACGGAGAACAGCGTCGCGATGGGCAACAACTCTCTGTCTTAGTACTGGTGCTATTCGCTACTCCACAGGGCAACAGTTCTGAACAAGCACCCGAACCGCCAATACTACTGCTCTTCGAAGTTTCGACGCTATTTGAGGATGCCACGGGCTGCTGCGTCGAATGAGCGCATAAAAAAGTGCTGAGAACACTCTCGTCTAAGCACTGCTGTCCACCTGAAATATTGCAACCATCACATCAACATCCAGCACGAAAAGACTGATACCAACAGTCACACGCAAACAATCACCCGACACTTTAAGGGAACTTTGCACACCTACGGAAATAAATCTGACAAAACCAATGTTGAAAAATTATTACAACAGATAAGCGAAGTGTCCACCTTGTACACATACCCAATAAAACATTTCATTCTCACAAACGTCATAGTAAACCACAGGAAATGAGGAGAAGAACGAAGAATGGATTTCCTTTCTCTTTACTGACTTCGAAAACGTGCATGATGAGGCACGCGCAAATCAAGTGAATAAACGTCACACCCTAGTAATCACCATATCAAATTTTTCTTCAAACACGAACAAAACAGCTGATCAATGAAAGAAACAACACGTTCTGTTGACAATTCAGCTGCTTTTCATTGCAATTCGACGAACTCTCCCTTTTCGCAGTCATAAAAACACCACCGATCAACAATGGGAAACACGGGGAAAAAGTTTGCTCTCTTATTGCGGCTTGATTTCGAGTGCGTTCAGTAACATTTTATCGAGAAGAACGCAAAAGACAGTAAAATACCGAATCATCATCGCCGTAAAAAATAACAGCACAATTCAATTCAATCGTATGCTTCACTGATAAAGAATATAGTGTCGTGATCTCAAGTCCAAACACTGCATTGTTCAGAATTTCAACTAACAAATAGTAATCGCCATAAGAACTAAATTTTATGCGTCTTATTTGAATTGATCCTTAAGAGAAAAGTGTTTGACAGCGTTTTTTAGGAGCAGATATATCTGTGTGATTTTTTTGTTCAGTGTGATCCGGAGAGGAAAGAAGTAAGGAGGTGGGAGAATCAATTGTTGAAGACAATGTGATACCGAAGATTATGTGAGCGCGAAGAAGTGATTAGAAATGGGAATTAACAGAGAAACATCACATGAACGGATACAGAGAGGAATAATTTCGACGAGTAGTTTTCTTGCAGAATAAATAAACACTTGATCAGACACTCGATAACTGTGAAATTCAACAAGCGCGTCAATCAAGTAATCCCTCATACAAAGTTAAGCAAACAATCACATTAGATTCACTGAATTCAAGTGCCAAACAAGACTATTTGCGAGCAAAAAAATAAAAACCATCCACAATGCTCGCCCGTATCATTTATTCCTGACTGCAAGACAACTGATTTCAAGTAGCTACTCGTCTGATGAATGCATGGAACTGGCCCTAGAACAGCCGCCGGCCGATCTGAATACAGACTACAGTCAGACGACAGCATTACTCCGTCATGCTGACACCCTACATGATTACTTGTAAACAGCCACCTACAGTTACCAATTACACTCTGCACATTTGCAGTTGAATGTGGTTAATATGACGCATACTCAATGATTAACGTTACCCTAATATTTGTCAAGATGAGATATTTTCATTCCGTAACCGCTGTTTGTTATCAAAACTGTCCCAAAATGCAAGCTTCACGCCAGAAAAGTCAAAATTGACTGTCACATACTGTTGATGCATGATAAACCAAAAGAAATTAGCTGAATGCATACAAAGAAAATTTGATGAGACAAAATATAAATTTTTGCGGTCAACGATTAAGAGTCTGCGATGAGAATGCTGACAAACAGTTGGTTATGATTCACTAATTTTGTTCAGTCCGGCATTGATTACGCATCACCCTGACATTAATTCATAGAACGACGCGACTCGTCAATACTTGCTTCATTCATGCTAGTTGGAACCGTCTGACTGCACACAAAAACATTTGATCATCACTCACTTACAATAATAATTCAGTTGTAATATTAGCAAGTTGCGATCATGTTTACGCAGCAGAGACAAAAGCATTCATCCCATTTACAATTACTATTGAAACGTTTCTTCTTCGAACAGACGAGACGGAAACAAAACATTTGTAGTGGAAACAAAACAAACATTTGATAGGATCACAAAAAAAATCGGACTGATGGAATCGCCTCTAACATTACAAAAGCGGATAAAAAATTACTTGAACAGCGATAGTTTTTATGGACGGCAATTCCTGGCAACATCTCATCAATATACAATCTTCTTAGAAAATCGCTTGTTTGCATTCCAATGTAACAGTCGCCATAAAATTACAATAATACGCGTATAACAACACAAATAATAGTGATTTTGGTAGTAATAACAATAATAATAACAATAATAATAATAATAACAGTAGAAATGATAACGATCAAACGATAAGAATAATGAACAAAACACCTCGAAGTTCTGAACATTGTATTTTGTGCTAAACTCACCAAACACGAAATGCAGATAACAAACATCCAAACCAAGTAGCAAATCAGTGGTATAATCAGCAATACACTTAATTAACATACAGTTAAACCCACGCACACATCAATACCACAACTCATATCTCCACGGTACTACCCTATCAATAAACAACACCAAACTAACTCCCCCATGCGTCATATCATCGTAATTCATCTTCCAAACAACCAACTAATAAATGATTAATCTGAATCGAGTTATTCCCTCCCACCTTACAACTGTTCATAGTGCTGCATGTATCGTTCATTCCATTCCTCTCTTCTCACTCTTCATTCACATGAGCCAATATAAGTAATACCCCGATCAACGTATCTCGTTCACTCACAGTCAAACTCATCTCTCAATGAATAAATCGTATTCTAACTGGAGATCGTTCGTCTCTCAGCAACTATAAATACTCCTAAACGTTTTACAGTTAACCATTATTGTTCTAGATCTGTTACTTATTGTATATTATGTTACATATTGTACAGTGACAATGATATGATGTTCAGTATGTTATCTCCCTCTATGATCCACCTCATCTCATAACGCCCGCCTATCTATTGATCACATAAATGGATAACGGCTATTGGTCACTTGCTTACACTCTATCATTCACTGAGAGCAAACGAATTTGATGCTATCACTACAGATTTAAGTCGCATCTGGTACATTTAAGTCGCATGCAGTTTGTTTTGAAATGTGAGTATAAGGTGCACTTGAAAGAAAACTACTTAAAAAAGAAGAAAAATCTTTAAAAATTGAAATTTTGCTTAAAAATTGAGCTGAAATGCTCCCCGTCCTCCCCGTCGGGAACACGGGGAGCGGTCATTCCCCGACGGGGTCCCCCCGCGCAATTTGCTCCCCGACTTTTTCGCGGGGAACTCCCCGCGCAATTTGCTCCCCGACTTTTTCGCGGGGACCCCCGTCAATTTACTCCCGCGGGGACCCCCCCGTCCAATTTACTCCCCGCGGGAACCCCCCCCGTGCAAAAAATTGCTCCCCGACGAACACTACTCTTGCGTCAGGATTGAAGTGCACAAGAAGTGCTAGTGGAATCTCGCTGCATATGACCAAATATGCATAGAAATCGCATCGAAAATAATGATCACTTAACAAGAACGAGAACGTATGATCCAAAACCCATAGGAGCGTCGCCATTAATTGTAAACTAGATACAAACAAGAGGTTTCTACCGAGGAGTCATCAGCAGGCCCTGAGAAATAAAATTGAGAGTGAGTTTGAAACATTAGCTGAGCACACGGATGCTGACAGCCTGCTTGCGCAGATATAATAGCGCCGCATAAATTCAAGAGCGCCCTTTACCTTCAGCTTGAACAAATGTACACATGATTCAATACTGCGTCACATTATGCAACCACTGATCATAACGTTATCAGTATGATCAGACACTACTGAGGTGATCTAATTCCAAGCAACACAATTTCAATTCAACGTTCCAAATTCTGCTAGCAACAATAACTATCCGTTATTACGGCCAGTCGTAAAGTGACAATTACTTGTTGTAACCGGAGGCACAGCCCTCACTCGCCCATGCCCATAAATCAAACGTAGTCAACACGTACAGAAATATATTTACTATTATTATAGTTACTATTACTGCAATATTCAAAAACAAATACAGCATTACTTTTGTTCGCTCATCAAAGTCAGTTGCCTGCGACTGATCAAACACTTATTTTGTTGGCAAATGGTAAACCAGAGTCGAGGACACAACGACAATTGTTGCACACGGTTGATGACTGTGGCATCACGAAAATAACGGAGATATTGGTAAAGGTTGTTGGAGTTGCTAAACTTCATCGTCGGATCTATTTGGTAAATGTCAGTTATTCCCAGATGACAGGCATATTATATTCACAAGACATTTCGGTAAACCAGCGAACGAATCTCAAAAGGGTCTTCTTTTCACCCTAAACGAACTATTCATTTCCTGAATATGGCATACAACATATTCCACGAAGATTCTGAATATTGCAAATTTATTTCTCAGCATGACCGTGCATGCTAAACATGACCGTGCAAACTTTCACCCTAAACAAATGCAGCACGCTACCTAATCATAGCATGAATATGGCCATCGGTAAGACACGAGACCCACTTAAGTAGCATAGGAATGATTCGGTGAATGAAGGGTGAATGGAGTTGAGAACCTCCCGCTCATATCAGCAATAGACAATCAATATTCAATATTCATGCTTATCGCTTATTACTGAAACGATAAACTGGAGTCGAAGACATAAATGATCCGCTCCTTTCAGAGATATAGTTCGACTCGTCGGAAATGAAGAAAGTGAGAAGGATCGCTCGGAAAAGGGGATGACGCTACTGGGCCACTGAAATTCATGTACAATTTATGGTTTTCGATTAGATAAAAGTACAAACTGTTGGCGACAGATAACACAGCGGTGATGAAGATCAAACGATGAACGGAGCAGGAGGAGATGAACGCAGAAAGTGAACGTAAACACGAAGAAGTGATGCGAGCGGCGACGTTGACGTTCCTTCGATAAAATATCACCCAAACTTGCTGTCACAGATCAAATCATCGAACTCTTTAAGATAATTATTTATTACTTCATTCGAAATTTCAACCTGTAATCGACTGAAATCATCACAGCGAAGAAACTGTATTAAGAGGGAGCGATGGAAGAGCATGTGAAACGACACTCTCAATTACTGATAGTTGAACGCCGAGGTGGCCGGTTGGTACTAATGACGCATATCCTCAAATCATGAAGGAGAACGGGTTTGTACATAGGAATAGCATGTGAGAAGCATATGTGCATAGGGTGGTATTCCAAATGGTTTCCATAAGCAGGTGAATAATGAACTAACAAACAAACTATCTTCGAAAAGATCACCAGCTAATATCCAATGATAAAAGATACGAATTCGAATCAAGACTCAACAAAACACACTGATCGCACAAACGAAACCAAGCATGGCGAACTGAAGCGTAATGAATGAAGTTAGCAAACATGCGACTGCTACTAAATAATGTCTATCTGTACTGCAGAGCTGTGTGCATGTGAATGCGAGTGAATACGATCTGCACTTGCCAATGTACCACTGACTGACTGTATGCTTTGCTGGTGACAATATTCGTTATTAATCGGAAACATGGCGCCTCAAATAAAAATACGCCGACACGATTAACTTGGTTAGCAGCTACCGACCGAGCTGTGATGGGAGGGACACATATAACACGGACACGAAGCGCACACACAGTTTTAGAGGTGGCGTTCGTTGATTGACATCAAGTCGCCTGTCGCCGCTGGTTTTATGAAATTTTGTCATTTTTACTGGTATTATTATTATCATTCGTGTCATGATTTGATTAGGATCAAGACGATTGGCTGCAATGCCGAGAAATAAAGAACAGTTTAGGCTCGATTTGAAGCAGCATACGAACAGATTACAACTACAAGATGAGTGAGAATGTGAAAATTCACAACAGGGAGGAGATTAAAATTCTTTTTCTTAGTTCATTCGATAAGGCAACAAAAATGTTGCAAACTATAACAGTCTATGGAAGATCTTTTCAATTTTAATTTCGTTATTTACACGTACGATGCCATAATCTAAGCCAGTGTCGACCTTTTTTCTGTTGAAAAATGTCATCTTCGAATAAAAATTTTACGACCCGTTAAAAAATGCTTTCGTTGACGTGATGCACACCATAAGATTACAAATAGAAACAGACAGCGCCAACAGCTAAAAACGTTCACTGATTGACCAACAATCGATGTAAGAAAGGAAAAGCAAAATGAAGGATATTGACAACAGTAATAACTTGATCAAAGCTAATCTAAATTAAATTACAGGCATTCTATTTGGTAAGGCAAATGAAGAAAACGTTTCTTCATTCCGAAATCAACAATCATTCAGCATCAAATACGCGTATTCGTTGAAATCAACACTGAATTGAACAAACTATTATTGAGATTCTGAATGACTGCTGATTATATTCTCTCACTCTCACTGATAACTGAGATTCGTTTGCAAATGGAGTTTGGTGAAGCGCCATCGTTTTTAGGGTACTTTGTGAGCAGTGGCAAACCCGCAGACCCCCAGGGCAGCATTTGAACCGAACGAATCATCGGCCAGGTGCTGCCGATTGCTTCAAACGTATACCTACACAAAACGAAACTTCCTTTCTTTTGAAAGATGATCGCACTGCTCGTAATCCGACCTTTCTAAGTGACTGTTGTCAGTAACCTTCCATCAATGCTGACTGATTAAAAAACACCTAACTGCGGTACAATATTTGACGTACTAGACAGCACGAGGAAGAAAACAAAAGTGAGATGGAAGAGTGTCAATGACTGATCAATTAATTTGAATTCATTGCTGCTTATTTACAGCCTAACTGAGTAATCTTAAGAGCAAATCACAGACAAGGTGAACAATGTGAGTTTCTTTACTGATATATTTATCAAACCATTGAATGATCTGAATGATCAAATGAAAAGTTATTTTAAACCAAATTCGAAAGTTACACAAGCGAAGCCAATATAATCATCAAGAAAACTAAAAAGCAGAAAGAAAAAATTTCAGAGTCGAACATAAAAATATGTTTACGAAAAGAAAAACGACTAGACAAATAATCTCAAAGAAAAATGCAACATTCAAACAGTTTAGATGGAATACAATCTTTAGCAGTTACGACAACGAATGGACGAACAGTAATCAATTCAAAACTTGACTTAATGATAGTAGTTTAAGGAAGTGATACTGGGGAAACACCCAACAATGATTGATAATTACGATTGCATAGTTGAAACGGAGAATGATCAACAATGATTGCGATCAAGACAAATGCCAGTAATAAGACATATCGAACAACAACCCTTGCCCACACCACTCCACTCCACTGCGATCATCATGTAAACGGTTAATCAATTGCTGAGGGAATGCCCCAGGCATCCAGTTGAACTATTCGCAGCAGAAAGCAATACCAAGAGCTGACTGACCGACCGACTGACTCTTCTACCAGATTAACAATACCTATACACTGCCAGTTGATCACTCATTCAGGTGTGCAATGTGACACACTCACGCACAATAACATCATGAGAATCATTTACAAAAAATATGAGAACAATCTTACGATCAACGATAGCAGTAACAACTTCAGTATGTTCATCAAGAATCACTTTATCATCATCACAAAACACCTGCCTTATTTTCATTGCAATGTAAAGATATTGTAAGCTGTAATTTAAATATAAACGTTCAAAAATCAATTTTTATAGACAAGCAACGAATGGTAAACTATGACGAGAAATGAAATGGCCTTTCAATTACTGCGGAGGATTACAGTGAAAATTATCGCTTACTTTCTGGAACTATAACGCAGCTTGCAGAAATGGACACTGCAGAGCAATGAAACGTCAACGATTCTCAGAAGTGATTACTTTATAACTGATGTTCAAAATGCAGAACAGAAGCAATACAATTACAGATAAGAAAACAAACACTACGCTATAATGTAACTGCAAAATGATAACCAAAGTGCAATAAATCACAGTGATGGCAACAATGATTCTAAAAATACAAACAATCATGCAGAAGCATGAACAAAAGACAATGCATGCAACAATTCTCAAGGACATAACAATAAACATTACTTTATCGAGAGAATTTCGATACTATTTACTAGGCGATAGTGTCGAGCAATTGGTCACATTAACTGAGCTGATCAAGAGGATATGTGACGGATCAACGTTGATCTTTTATGAGCCTGATGACGACGATGATACCCTGAGTTGAGCACACCATGCAATATATCATCAAGTTGCGACTCACCACGTTGTGTTTACAAGATTGATCACAATATTTTTGAGCAAAACCAATAAATCATCTGATAACAATCTAATGATAAGACTGTTTAACTCGAGGCCAACACAACGTCTCAGATCGACAGTCGATTCCCTGATACCACATTACAAACTGTGTTTATAGGGAATATTGATGGCACCCGATCGACTGTCGCTCGGAAAAATTCGACAACTTCGGTTGCATTTCGAAGGTCGCTCGGAATCTCGACTCGGAATGATGAAATTTCACGTTGTTCGAATTCCGACTGACATGAAATTTCGCTCGGATGCCATCACTGGCAGGGGATTCCTTGATTCTGATTTTTCAGTTCCTCAATCCTGATCATGGGATTTAATTTTTTTTAATTCCGAGATTTCGGCATTTCATAAAATTTTCGTAATATTACACAGTACTGATTAGTTTACATCATTCATCAATCATCACATCTATACTTCAGATCACTCATCTTGAAGTACACATCAACCATTTCTCAGTCCATTCACATTTCTTGTTCACTATCCAAGAGACAATTGGTCACGACTTTATAGTGGCACCTCGTCTTGCGTTTAACAGAAAATAGTAAAAGAAATGTTATCATTATCGCTTTGTCTTTCGCGTCATCGATGTTGCTTTGCTTCACGTTTATGTTCGCTTTCCATTGCAAGATTCAAAAACGATTCCGCAATCAAGAAATTGTTGCAATTTTGCAAACAATGTATTGTTCACTCGCCGAGTATGAAACATCCAAGTGAAACAAACAGTGACTGCTGAATATAAAATGGAAACTCCACAATCAATGATACTCCTCAAAATTCAGCAAACAGCAACTCCACTAGGTCAAAATCACCTAACTGCGAATGGCGTTCGTTACCACATATGAGCAAATAATTTGAATCATGTACCGCACAATAAGAAATTAAGTTTTCATATCAACATCATCAAATGCTTCCTCCTTCAAAATCAAATGAATCACCGAACCTGCGGAATTTCTAGAACAAAGTCAGCGAATCATCAGTAATTTCATGCGAAATAATACCAGTAAAAAGTCGACCTATAAATCAACATCAATCGCATCACTGCATTATTTTTTTCATCATTCTAATCATAAATGACATCAGTGAATTAAATTGTACGCAGCAAATAAATATTATGGAAAAGGGACAAAACGCGACAAAAAACAAAATTCCACTTTAGTCCGCATGTGTGGGTGCAATAAAAACTGCTCACTGATCATTATGTCTTGAGTCTGTCTCATTCGACCACAATCATCTCCATTTCAAACTCCATGTATCTTTCCCATTTCTCAATCAGACGATCGATCTCATCAACATGCAGTTTTTTTTCACTTTTTGACAGTGCTGCTTCAATTGAAAAAAAAAACGTTATTCATCAAACGAAATAAGGAAATTATAACCAGATGGCAAAAAAAGAAATTAGGAATTTTCACTGCGTTAGATTCGAGATTTTATGAAAATGTCAATTAGTTGCTCTCATTCAGTGGAATGTTTCCTTTTTCTAATTGAAAAAAAACATTTGTACAAAGTAGAACACTAATTGTGAGATTGTTTTCTCACTGATGCATCATTTCCTCACAGACATACATCACACACATACACAGAGACCAATTAGATTTATCAAACAATCACAAAACTATTAAAGGAGTTATTTTGGAATGGAATATTAATAAGAACGATTAATAAGAATGATGATTTCGTGAAAGGATCACCGGTTTTATAGCCGAGAATAAACGTCAAAATTAACCCTGCGGGTGACAACCGCTCAGAACGCACATCTCTCATAGTGCTCGGTGAAATTGGCCTCAAGTGAAAGCATCGACCCCTACGCACTCTCTAAATAGACACTAAACAATAACATCTCACATTTAGAAACCAAAGCAGACGAATGCGACAAACACGATTTACTTCTTTTATCAATTAAAAATTCATCTCTGCCTGAAAAATGCATCCATGTTTCAGTGCTGTTCCACAATTTCATTCCTCACTCCCGACTGGTCCAATGTGCAAATCTTCGCTGCGCAATCTGCGGAATAAATGGCCAAAGCTCAAGCATCGGTGACCTTCCTAGGCTATTGCGAAAAGCGCAGTTTCGTACCCAACTTTATCAGACGGAACACTGAGCGGTTATTTCAACATAACGTTCACATTAACGTTTTTATTATGAGACTGCAACGAATGTTACTATGACGCGTATTTATTTGGAAATGAGCCTTCTAAATCCAACAAATACTGCACAAAAAACTAGTCAACTCGCACCTATGCATTATTTTTCACAACCTGGATGCACTCTTCAAGTACTTTCTCTTCGAGTAACCATATCAAATTTACCCAAAAATGATGCGAGAATCGCAACGGTTCGACAACACGCCAAACAGAAGAACCACGTCATAGATACGTTCATCTACGGTAGCGTTTAATTCCCCTTACCCTCCCCTCATCCCCGTCCTTCCTCAATATAAAATCCAACCCGATAGCTGTACCACACACCAAAAAATTATCAATCAATTACTCCAACAGAGAATATAATTTCACGTTCATCTCTCATTGCAATAAGCGATCGAATGAACTTTTCATTTCGTTGCCGTTCAAATTGTGGCAACGCATTTGTCTCAGTTTAAGAAAATTTGGCGTCGTCTATTAACAATAAATATGGTTGCAAAAATTTTTTCTTCATACAACAAACGATACACATTTTCAACTGCACCAATTTCGTTGAAATGCAACACTGATAAAGGCAGCAAAAAATTGAAGTGAAAGAATGCCATTTGAATGTGTCATTCAAACACAAAAATAACAATTCATCTCGCTCAAAAATATTACAGCACAACAAAGCACAAAAAATGAGACAATTGTCGACATCAGTTTGACAGATGAACAAACAACAAACACATAAATGCAATTATCAATGACATCATTCAGAACAATGCAACGCAGCAGCAGCAACACAACTCTGAACTGTCGCCCTCTGATAGTGCAACGACAAAAAACCGACCGTACTAATCGCTAACATTCTTTTAAAGACGTGTAACTTTTTACTTCGAAATACCCTGATCATAACCATAAAATATCAAACATCACACGCTAATCGTTGGTTGCATTGTTGGTAATGATAAGGTTGATAACGAGCATCTTCTTCACCTCCTTCTGGCTGCTTTTCTCTTCATTATAAGCCAATAAAACATTCCGTTACCTTCGAATCGGAAAAGTTTGAAATTTACGCATGAAGAGATTCAATTATAGTGGATTGAGGTTGGTACACGAATGGAAGGAGTTATCCTAGAGTTGTGGGAACGTACGACAGCGACAAGAACTCTTTCTGATCGCAACGGCAGCAACAACACGAAATCAGCACCCACGTGAAACGTATAATGGACAGAGTGTGAAGCACATGCAAAATTCACGTATCGAACAAACAACCGACCCACAGACCTTTAAGCGAGATATGTGTCCAAAATCGATTCGAAACAAAAAAAACAGAACAAAAAATGCGTTTCTCATTACTAAACCGAACTGAACTCATCCTAAAATGAAATTGATGGAAATCAACTGAACGAAGAAACGATAGATGGACGGAAAATGAATGACTAAAAAGGCTGGCAAAAAAATACACAAAAACGCCTCTATTCGCATCCGATTACAACAATTATAAAAGACAGATGGATGGGGACCAGAGACAGATTCATTTGTCTATAAATAAATAAATTCGATCTTTTCTCCTCTACAACGGACATTTATTCCACAAATATTACCTTTTTGATATATATATATATATATATATATATGTATATATATATATATATATATATATATATATATATATATATATATATATATATATATATAGGGTTAGTGCATAAGTTCGTGCATTTTATCCAAGTTTTCTAAAACTTCGTTTTCAAACCACAAAGGCTAACCACTCAATCGATAATATATTCTCCTTCAGTTTCTACGACTTCCTGCCATCGTTTCAACAGGTTGTCGATTCCACAACGATAGAAGTCCGCTGGCTTCAAGGCGAAGAAGTCCTCTAGTCACGTTTTGAGGGCATCCTCGTTGTCGATGGCTACACCGCTGAGGCTTTCCGAAGAGAAGCGGAAGATGTGGTAGTCAGATGGAGCGAGGCCTGACGAATACGGTGGATGAACCAAAATTTCCCATCTAAGATCTTCGATCGTTTTTCTGATCAGTTTTGCGTGTGGGGACGCGCGTTGTCATGCTGCAGGATGACCTTGTTCACGATATCAGGCCGTTTGTCCTGAATAGCCCGGTTGAGCCGATTCAGTTGCTCGCTGTGCAGTGCAGCATTAACCGCTCCCTCGTTTTGAAGTAGTCTGACGCACATTCTGACGCATGAGAACATTCAGACGCCTCTCGTCGAGATCCAACGTCTGACCTGAACGTCGCCCGCCCTCCACGTCGTAGTCGCCCTTCGCGAACCTCGCAAACCACTTCTGCGTTGTTCTTAGCAACACTGCATCATCTCCGTATACGGCGCAAATTTCACAAGCGACCGTTCAGCCCTGATTGAATGCACAAAGTAGCACTTGTCGAAAATGCGTTTTTTCGTCCACCTGACACTTCATTCCATAACGCTGAAGATCCGGACAAAACAGAACTGCATTAGACCGTCTAACACAGTTGCGAAGAGCAGAAAACCTGCTATCGATTGGTGTATGACACTCCTGCGGAAAATTGGACTTTCGCCGGAATAATTCAATTTGAATAAAAGCGCACGAACTTATGCACCAACCCATATATATATATATATATATATATATATATATATATATATATATA
>JAPYMA010002254.1:0-11861 GCA_035041965.1 Anisakis pegreffii
CTTACCGAATAATAGCATATAATTAGATAATAGATACAAGCCGGATCATAGCCTGGCTCAGGCTCACAACATTAATGATATTGGTACACCACTCGATTTCGAGCAAAACTTTCCTCCGCGAACGAGAATCGAACCCGCCAAGTACCAACTTTTCTTACCATTAATTCAATTATTTAAACTGAATGTCATCTAACTGCATACTGATTTGAGGTAGAAGTGATAATACTGGTTCTCAGTTTAAATAAGATTCTATTGCCAACCTCTTCGGATCGAGCCGAATACGATTGTCGGGAACGGCTGAGCTGATTGTTTGAAACTGATTTTATTGCTGGTCCTTGCAAGTCAACACACTGATAGAACTTCGATCGACGATGATCTTCCGATAGAACGTGTTCCAAAGTTGACAGTAATAACTGAAACAATCATCCATTGGTGGAAGATTTCCGCATTCTAACTTAATCAAACAGCAGAAAATAATCAATTCCGCAAAACTGGCACAAGAACATTTCAAACAAAGCAAGATTACTGACCGTGTCTTCAGCACTTTCGCTACGTCCCGGATTCTTCATAACTTCCAAAAAATATGACATCAGCTTGAAACGTAACTTCAAAATTGCTTGCATATCCTGCAACAGTGACAATTCAGTCAACACTTCACAGAGTCTAAACATTGCAAAATTCACATTTAATAATTCTGTTCCTCCAATACACCTAGCCATATCGCGATTTTTCAGTCACAATACATCGACTATTCAAAGTGTCCACTTCGTAAAGCAGCAACACGATGACGATGCTAGAAACTAACCCGATATCTTCCTTTGAATGCTAGCCACGGTTCCATCTCCAGGATGCAAACACCGTTTTCATCGAAACACAAATCATCCTCCTCGTCTTCGTCTTTCGCCACCAGTGCATCGTCAAATGAAAGTTCATCACCTGAAAGTTGCTCTTTTATGCTCACGTAAGAAGGCGATCCAAACTCTTCATTTGACAACCACACAAACGTTACTTATAATGTGTTTTTGACTGTGACCGGTCAATCTGTCTGAGGACATTTAGTCTAACGACAGTTTGCCTAAAGACACATTGCCTAACGGACAGTTTGCCTAACTTACGGTTTTTTAATGAATATTTCGCCTAATAGGCAAATTATTCCTTGGACAAATTGTCCGCTCTGCAAAATTTCCGCTCGGCAAATTGTCCGTTAGTCAAACTGTCCGTTAGCTAAACTGTAAGTTAGGTAATGTGTCTTTAGGCAAACTGTCGTTACGCTAAATGTCTTTAGGTAGATTGACCGGGTACCGTTTTTAACCGTTACGAAAATCCTGACTCAATTCCACACGACCATGCAATAATCCATCCCTCAATCCCACATAATAATAATCACTTCGCACTTTAAGTTTGTGATCAACGAACAATCAAAACGATATTTTCGCACCACAACAGAAAGCAACGCGACAACAGAAACTGATTCGAAAGTGATCTAACTGACCGACTCCAAACTGCTCAATCGTATCCTTCTTCAAGCGTATCGCACCAGCAAACAACACGACCGAAATCGGCGGTACCACTGTGACGGTGCGTAACTGAAATCAATTCCTTTACAACTGAATCAACCACACCAAAACCATTGTTTCACGCACATAACCTTCACATTTCAACCGCAATGTAAATCTAGCGCTTATAGACGTTTGAATACTCACCGTCAGGCCCTCATCAATCTTTGACAACTCTTGGAAGGCAAGGTACTCGATCACGGGCTCTTCATCGTCCTGCCCTTGGGCGCATTGATTGATTGTTTCGGAGCGTCGAGACGGCGCCAGAACCTGTCTTTTGATAATGCATCCCGGGTGTAACGTTGCTGACGATTCCGTACTGAAAACAAAATACACTATGAATATGATTTTATTGAATTCCGCTATCGCATTTCGGTAGCACAAAATTTATTACTGACAATTCAAAACGCAATTATCTTCATACAACAACAACAACAACAAAAAAAGTCAAACGTCTTTTCGAAAAAGTTCATTTAAAAAAATGTGAACAGTGAGAGTAACATCCATCGACAGATACATTATTTCAATTCTGCAGCAAAAAATATCACTACTGTTCCTCAAGTAATACACGAACCGACAATGAGAGAATACCTTGTTCGAATTTTTCGCAATTTATTCCCGGCACGAACGAATCCCACTCCAGGGTAGCAGCCGGCCACAATGGCCGCTTGAACCATCGGCCAACTTGAACTGTACCGATTCAAATCCGCATTCTCGAACGCATTACAGTTCGGTGGCAACATTCTTAAACGCCTCAACTCCACCAACAATTGACGTCTGCAATTAACTTTTTGTTGACGATTGAAGAGCACAAAAATTTTACAATTGTTATCCGTGTGAAAATTTTCAGCAAACTGCGAACTTCGATTTTCCAACGAACAAAAAACGAAACAAAACAAAACAAAAACAACTCTTCATCAACAAAAACACGGATCTTGTTGTTCCCACCTAATGCCAGAAATCATCTTCATTGTATTCGGTGAGAGGAATTTCATTTTACAAAACTGTAGCTGACGTGCTCCTTGAGTGGTGCGACTGTAGGCGTTGAATGCTCTCAACAGCATCAAATGATCCGAATAGTCACATCGACCAAACTCATCACGCGCTGCCAACGCAGCAGATCGCTCTTCACCCAACGGCAGAATGACTGCAAACATAAAATAACAAACACCGACCAACAATAACCTAATTCTTTTACCCATATGTATTACTTACGGTACCCAGTCAATCTGCCTAATGGACAGTTTGCCTAACGGACGGTTTGCCTAAGGAGCAATTCGCCTATTAGGCAAAATATCCATTGAAAAACCGTAAGTTAGGCAAACTGTCCATTAGGCAATGTGTCTTTAGGCAAACTGTCGTTAGGCAAAGGGTCTTTAGGCAGATTGACCGGTCACGATTACTGACAATTCAATGCGCAACTATCTTCATATAACAACAACCAAAAAAGTCAAACTTCTTTTCGAAAAATAATTAATTTGAAAAACTATGAACAGTGAGAATAATATCTATCAGTAGATATATTCAACAGCACTACAAGCACAAGACTAACATGGATCTCTGTGCGACAACGCAGCCACCAACGTCACAACAGGATTGAAGCACTTCAACGCGATACCAAACAGCAGAAGACGTGCCAGCTGAGGTTCGAGTGGCAACTGCGCGATGTGTTTACCGAGTTCTGTGAGTTCAGGCTCTCGCCGCTCACGACAGTTGTACACTGAAGAGCGTAGCTCGTATGCAGACACACTGCCGTTGGGATTGCAACGATGATCACTGTAGAGAGCGCCCAATTGCTGAAACAAAAACACTATGAGAAACGGTATGTATCTCGACAATTTGCCTAAAGACGCTTTGCCTAATTGTAAGGACAGTTTGCCTAACGGACGGTTTTTTAATGGATATTTTGCCTAACAGGCAAACTGTCCCTAGGCAAAACGTTTTTAAGCAAACTGTCCGGTCACTGTGCAAAACAACGATGACCAATCAAAGAAGACAATAATATAACCAGCGATTCACCGCAATCAACACTTCAAAAAGCAGTTTCTTTCAAATAAAAACGCCAGTGAAACGCGATGGATCAGACTGAAGTGCGGTGATGAAACAAACCTCAAGAAACTCAAGACTCCATTCGACAGCCTGCGGTGACGGTGGTTCAGGTGCAAGTGAGAGGAACTTCTTCACGGTTGTGTTCTCGGGAGCGAACATTTTCGCATGCAAGCACACGTCGTGTATTGCGGCTCGTTTCATTTCAGCTATCTGACAATTCATACCCTTTCAATCATTTTTATCATCACCATTAATGCATATTATCCTAGGACTCTTCAAATTATCACCATCATCCCGTCGTTGTCAACTAATCACCATCATTCAGAAAGAAAATTTTCAAAAAAAATCTCAAAAAGAAGTTCGAAAACAATTTCTCATTTTTCTCAACCAAAAAAAAACCGATGTAAGTCAGCATTCAAACAATTCGAATCATTCACTTGTGTTGCATTCATCGATTCATAGTCCTCGACACTGTACAGTCTAAAACAATATCCAGCTCGGCATCGACCAGCACGACCTGCACGTTGTTCGGCGTTCGATTTCGCGATCCACGCGATTTTCAGCTGGTTGATTCGCGTTGAATGATCGTACGTTTTCTGCAGCAATCATTAAGAAACATCGTATTGATCTGATCACTTAAGTTTTGCTGCATGTAAAACAACTACGTAAAATGAGAATGAAAATTGATTTAAGTATCAGGCCATGTGCGAATTTCACCGACTTTTTGCATCTACGAAAGTATATTTTCGAACGATTGCGATAAAATTGAGAATTGCTTCACCGTACCTCCTTCACTTTACCACAGTCCACAACGAACACAACATCATCAATAGTCAAACTTGCTTCTGCTATATTCGTACTCAAAATCTGAAACGAATCACATCAATTACACATTATTCACTCTATCGTACATAACGGACACTCTCATCTCATCGTTACAATGCAAAGACTAAAGAAAATATGAATTGCGCATTACACTCACCACTTTACGACATCCAACTGGCACCGCATCGAAAACCTTCTGTTGATCTTGGCTGTTCATTTGGGAGTGCAACGTAAATATCACCGGTCGCTTTTGACAGTGCTCCAATTCGTTGATAACACTCTCGCGAATCGTTAAAATATCCTCATAGCCAGGCAAGAACACCAGAATTGAGCCTGAATTTCAATTTATCAGCAATATTTCCTCGAAGAAGAAATTGAACCGATAGATTTGTAGGAAAATAATTCCCAAGCCACATACCATCAACCGGGCTATCCATACAATATTTGATTACGGCAACAGTCAAATCCGGATCCACGCCATCTGTCCACTGTTGTCCGCCACAGCTCAAATAATCCTGTAGCATTCAATTATCATCATCAGATAATTTCATTGCATATTTTACGGGATACTTCACAGAGATTTACGGAACATGGGATCCAAATAACAATAATCAATTTATTATTGTTACTTGGACATCGCGTGGTTGTTTTGTCAATCGCTATGAGCGATCGGCAGAATATTTATTTTATTAGAGTTATGATTATTTATTGGATTGATATTTATAGTTGGCTACATTAAATATGCAAAGTATTCACAGCAACTGATTAATTACTCGGTTGTGTTCGGTTGGCCTGCTCGTCTAGCCAACGGGTGGCGTGAACTGAGGTTAAAACAATGCGCACGGAAACGCGAGCATTGTGGCCAGCAACGTTATAAATGTTCGATAGCCTGGCCAATCCGAGTAATACAGGTAAACTTCACACAGAGTTCCAAACCAAAGAATCAATGAATGTTGTGGAATGGACGAAAAGTAACCTCAATCAAAGAGATATTATTGAGTTGCACTCGTCGTAAAACATCCACACAAATCGGGTCGAACGACGACGGTCGATTCGGTAGAGTGCACATCGGAGCAACGCAATGATCTGTTTGTTGCTGCTGTGGCTGGTGCTGAGTCTATAAGAGACCGTTACTGAATATATGACTAAGCTCATTTCGTGAATATTCTTCAGTAAGACGCAGATTTTTGAAGAATTCCAGAAGCTCAGCGCTTCTTGAATTCTTAAATAAACACAAAAATAACAGTTCCAGAATAATACTCCAACAATAATTCAAAAGATCACATACGAATAAATACGAATAAAGAGAGAAACTAACATATATGAAACCATTCTGATGAATCGGTGCATACGAATATCTAAAATAAGATCTATCGTAATCAAATCGAATCATCGTTAATGAATTAACAAATAAATACCGAACTGTAACTTAAAACAATAACTTTGTGCAGATAACTAACTACCGAACTGCAACTTAAAACAACGACAAACTGACTCGATATTCTCGAAAAGGAAGCAAAACACTGAATAAAATTAAACATTTCAAAAAACAACAACAAAAAAACGTTGTCTTCGCCTTACTCTTGATTGATCACGTGTTGCTGCTGTTGTGAGCAATTCTGTTGTTGTTGGTGTGCCGCCGAGATGAAGCAGTTATCGAACGCAGCACCGTCTTGTGCCACATAAAATCGTGGTGTTGCTTGATTTTGGGCAGGAGCTGCGGCGAATATAGTTGATATGGCTGTGTTGGCGTTTTGTGGGAACGGGTGATGGGTCGAGGTAGACGGATATTGTGCTGAATAGATTAGTGGGGTGGTTGAGGACGGCTGTTGATGGTGCTGTGCAGCCGACGGCAGGGGAGGTGGGTGAGTCATTGCCAGTCCATAGTGTGCGTTCGTTGCTGCGGCTTGGTGATTCATCTAAACATGATAGAGCCAACTATTTCGGAATACTTAAGAACATTACTCATGAAATCAATTCTAAAACCTCACTGATTATTAGAAATTTGAAACAATATTCGAAAGATCAACAGCGATCGATTTTAAGAAATTTGATACTAATAACTCGAAGATTTGCATCCAAATAATAGAACAATGATGATAAATAATGGAGTGTAAGATCTAACCGGTGGTGAAAAATTCAGCGTAACGTGTTGAGGTGGTTGAACGAACTGATAAGTTTGCTGATAGGAGAATTGTGCTGCGCAAAACGGTGGTGCAGTGTATGGGTTGGGTGCTTGCTGTTGTTGCGTTTGGTGTATATTCCAGTCGGGTGGTGGATGGGTGAGGAAATTTGATGATTGCTGAATTAATTATTCATTAACATTAACAAATGCTCTCTCTCACAATAATTTTCATTCAAAAAAAAAAACAAAAGAAAAATGCAAAAACGCAATGAGCTGATCGGAAACAGTCAAATTTTAAGATTTGTCGAGAAATTTCAAAACCGCATCAAATTTTGGGTACCCGGTCAATCTGCCTAAAGACACCTAAGCTAACAACAGTTTACCGAAAGACACATTACCTAACAGACAATTTGCCTAAGGAACAGTTTGTCTATTAGGCGAAATATCCATTAAAAAATCGTAAGTTAGGCAAACTGTCGTTAGGCTAAATGTCTTTAGGCAGATTGACCGGTCACGAACTGTCCAATCAATACTCTCTCTGAATCAAGCGAGCAAACCTGTGTGATGCCGATCTGCTCCATAGGCTGCATGGCGGCATACATATGTTGTTGTGAAACAGCGATATTACTATTATTTGGGTTAGTGTGCGTCTGTATTCGAATGTATTCTTCGTCTGAATCCGGCAACTCCACTATATCCGGTCCATCTTCTGTACTGTCCGTCCCGGCACCCGACTGACCGGTGATGTTCGCCACTGAAAGCGAAAAAATTTTTTAAAATACATTTGCTCGTTCACAACACTCTCTCACTGATGTGTGAAAAATATATTGCTGTTGCTGTAATTCGCAATAAATTCCTCAAACTCACAATAGATTTTAGAACGATGATTCAATTAGATTTTTTCAAAAACATCAATAAACAGAAACGAACCGTTAGAGCCCACGTTGAATATACCATCGGATGATGATATCGAGAAAACGTGTTGCGATTGTGCGGTGGTTGGTGGCTGGTGATGCTGGTTCTGAGTGGACATTTCAGCGCATTTACTGCAACATTTATAGGCAAATTATAAGAATGCGAATGGAACAATACTTTGCAATACATTTGCAATCACAAAACCATTCGCAACGAGGGGATAATTCGAAAACAAATAAAAATTGATAGTGCAACCATAAAGCAACGTCCGATTCGAACATTCACCATGTACCCCTTCCATTCTTTATTACAATCATAAAAAAACAAAAAAAGGTCGAAACAAGAAAGGTGAACGAACATTTCGTTCCAATTTGTATCAGCTAAAGTTCTAGCTAACTTCTCGAACTCATCATCAGACGGTTGCTGTAAGTTGACAATGTTGTGATGCGAATGAAGTGCCGAAGTGCTCGCTGATGTTATTAACGTTGCTGTTGTGGACGCATTTGCGCCGTTCTCAATCATTCCGGGCATGCCGGATGAGGTGCATCCGGCTGGTCCGGACGATGACGACGAAGCCGGAATAAAGCATCGTTCGTATGGGTTCGTGTTCTGAGGACCAAAAGACGACGATTCAATCGTTTGATTTGGAGGAGCACAACTCCCGACGCCATTCGACTGTTGCGACGAAGACGATGCTGCTGCTGCTGCTGCAGATATCAACGTGCCCAAATTCGGCGCTGTCTGAAAAACTCACTCTTTCACCTTGCCCCCAAAGAAAAAACAATTTCTTGAGTGTTTGTGAGGAACTTTTATTCTCCACGGACAGCGCCAAAGCTCTACATTTTGCAATGCGCCAAAACAGACATTAGGCAGCCAACAAAGAAAGTTCCGTTTTAACTATTTTTCATTAACTTCTTCATTAATTTCCACTCTTCTTGTCCAATTTCCACACTCCGACTGTTCCTTGTCCAAACCTTTATTACCATTCAAGCAACCCGCAAACGTCCCTAACTGTTCAAATATTCGTTTTTGCATTTGTATCTTTATCAATTAACATTTGTATCTATCTTATATATATATATATATATATATAAGATAGATACAAATGTTAATTGATAAAGATACAAATGCAAAAGCGAATATTTGAACAGTTAGGGACGTTTGCGGGTTGCTTGAACGGTAATAAAGGTTTGGACAAGGAACAGTCGGAGTGTGGAAATTGGACAAGAAGAGTGGAAATTAATGAAGAACTTAATGAAAAATAGTTAAAACGGAACTTTCTTTGTTGGCTGCCTAATGTCTGTTTTGGCGCATTGCAAAATGTAGAGCTTTGGCGCTGTCCGTGGAGAATAAAAATTCCTCACAAACACTCAAGAAATTGTTTTTTCTTTGGGGGCAAGGTGAAAGAGTGAGTTTTTCAGACAGCGCCGAATTTGGGCACGTTGATATCTGCAGCAGCAGCAGCAGCATCGTCTTCGTCGCAACAGTCGAATGGCGTCGGGAGTTGTGCTCCTCCAAATCAAACGATTGAGTCGTCGTCTTTTGGTCCTCAGAACACGAACCCATACGAACGATGCTTTATTCCGGCTTCGTCGTCATCGTCCGGACCAGCCGGATGCACCTCATCCGGCATGCCCGGAATGATTGAGAACGGCGCAAATGCGTCCACAACAGCAACGTTAATAACATCAGCGAGCACTTCGGCACTTCATTCGCATCACAACATTGTCAACTTACAGCAACCGTCTGATGATGAGTTCGAGAAGTTGGCGAGAACTTTAGCTGATACAAATTGGAACGAAATGTTCGTTCACCTTTCTTGTTTCGACCTTTTTTTGTTTTTTTATGATTGTAATAAAGAATGGAAGGGGTACATGGTGAATGTTCGAATCGGACGTTGCTTTATGGTTGCAGTATCAATTTTTATTTGTTTTCGAATTATCGCCTCGTTGCGAATGCTTTTGTGATTGCAAATGTATTGCAAAGTATTGTTCCATTCGCACTGTTATAATTTGCCTATAAATGTTGCAGTAAATGCGCTGAAATGTCCACTCAGAACCAGCATCACCAGCCACCAACCACCGCACAATCGCAACACGTTTTCTCGATATCATCATCCGATGGTATATTCAACGTGAGCTCTAACGGTTCGTTTCTGTTTATTGATGTTTTTGAAAGAATCTAATTGAATCATCGTTCTAAAATCTATTGTGAGTTTGAGGAATTTATTGCGAATTGCAGCAACAGCAACAGCAACATATTTTTCACACATCAGTGAGAGAGTGTTGTGAACGAGCAAATGTATTTTAAAAAATTTTTTCGCTTTCAGTGGCGAACATCACCGGTCAATCGGGTGCCGGGACGGACAGTACAGAAGATGGACCGGATATAGTGGAGTTGCCGGATTCAGACGAAGAATACATTCGAATACAGACGCACACTAACCCAAATAATAGTAATATCGCTGTTTCACAACAACATATGTATGCCGCCATGCAGCCTATGGAGCAGATCGGCATCACACAGGTTTGCTCGCTTGATTCAGAGAGAGTATTGATTGGACAGTTCGTGACCGGTCAATCTGCCTAAAGACATTTAGCCTAACGACAGTTTGCCTAACTTACGGTTTTTTAATGGATATTTCGCCTAATAGACAAACTGTTCCTTAGGCAAATTGTCTGTTAGGTAATGTGTCTTTCGGTAAACTGTTGTTAGCTTAGGTGTCTTTAGGCAGATTGACCGGGTACCCAAAATTTGATGCGGTTTTGAAATTTCTCGACAAATCTTAAAATTTGACTGTTTCCGATCAGCTCATTGCGTTTTTGCATTTTTCTTTTGTTTTTTTTTTTGAATGAAAATTATTGTGAGAGAGAGCATTTGTTAATGTTAATGAATAATTAATTCAGCAATCATCAAATTTCCTCACCCATCCACCACCCGACTGGAATATACACCAAACGCAACAACAGCAAGCACCCAACCCATACACTGCACCACCATTTTGCGCAGCACAATTCTCCTATCAGCAAACTTATCAGTTCGTTCAACCACCTCAACACGTTACGCTGAATTTTTCACCACCGGTTAGATCTTACACTCCATTATTTATCAGCATTGTTCTATTATTTGGATGCAAATCTTCGAGTTATTAGTATCAAATTTCTTAAAATCGATCGCTGTTAATCTTTCGAATATTGTTTCAAATTTCTAATAATCAGTGAGGTTTTAGAATTGATTTCATGAGTAATGTTCTTAAGTATTCCGAAATAGTTGGCTCTATCATGTTTAGATGAATCACCAAGCCGCAGCAACGAACGCACACTATGGACTGGCAATGACTCACCCACCTCCCCTGCCGTCGGCTGCACAGCACCATCAACAGCCGTCCTCAACCACCCCACTAATCTATTCAGCACAATATCCGTCTACCTCGACCCATCACCCGTTCCCACAGAACACCAACACAGCCATATCAACTATATTCGCCGCAGCTCCTGCCCAAAATCAAGCAGCACCACGATTTTATGTGGCACAAGACGGTGCTGCGTTCGATAACTGCTTCATCTCGGCGGCACACCAACAACAACAGAATTGCTCACAACAGCAGCAACACGTGATCAATCAAGAGTAAGGCGAAGACAACGTTTTTTTGTTGTTGTTTTTTGAAATGTTTAATGTTATTCAGTGTTTTGCTTCCTTTTCGAGAATATCGAGTCAGTTTGTCGTTGTTTTAAGTTACAGTTCGGTATTTATTTGTTAATTCATTAACGATGATTCGATTTGATTACGATAGATCTTATTTTAGATATTCGTATGCACCGATTCATCAGAATGGTTTCATATATGTTAGTTTCTCTCTTTATTCGTATTTATTCGTATGTGATCTTTTGAATTATTGTTGGAGTATTATTCTGGAACTGTTATTTTTGTGTTTATTTAAGAATTCAAGAAGCGCTGAGCTTCTGGAATTCTTCAAAAATCTGCGTCTTACTGAAGAATATTCACGAAATGAGCTTAGTCATATATTCAGTAACGGTCTGTTATAGACTCAGCACCAGCCACAGCAGCAACAAACAGATCATTGCGTTGCTCCGATGTGCACTCTACCGAATCGACCGTCGTCGTTCGACCCGATTTGTGTGGATGTTTTACGACGAGTGCAACTCAATAATATCTCTTTGATTGAGGTTAGTTTTCGTCCATTCCACAACATTCATTGATTCTTTGGTTTGGAACTCTGTGTGAAGTTTACCTGTATTACTCGGATTGGCCAGGCTATCGAACATTTATAACGTTGCTGGCCACAATGCTCGCGTTTCCGTGCGCATTGTTTTAACCTCAGTTCTGTTTAACCCGTTGCAGTGGCAGATAAACGCCGAACGCTAAGATTT
>JAPYMA010002256.1:0-24802 GCA_035041965.1 Anisakis pegreffii
ATAATTCTGAATAATCAATCAGTCAATCACAAACGCTACGTTAAGAATATAATTATTAAACCCATATAAGATTATTATCATTATCACGAAACCTCCGTAAGATTGTCATTTCGCCAATTAGATTATTTTCATTGTTATTATTATTATTGTTATTATTATTATTATTGTTATTATTTTATTATTATTATTTTATTGATAATTTAGTATCATTACTTTTACTTTTAATATTATTATTATTATTTTAATATTATTATTTTATTATTGTTGTTATTTTGTTATTATTATTTTATTAATGTTATTTTATTACTATTATTTTATTATTATTATTTTATTATTGTTACATTATTATTATATTGTCATTATTATATTATTATTATTATATCATTATTATTATTTTATTATTATTTTATTTTTATTATCTTATTATTTTATTATTATTTTATTATTATTTAATTATTATTCTATTATTATCATTTTACTATTATTATTTATATTATTATTATTATATTTCTATTTTTTATTATTATTTTATAATAATTATTATATTCTTATTATTTTACTCTTTTTATTTCATTAGTATTATTTTATTATTATTACATTATTATTATTATTATTATTATTATTATTATTATTATTATTATTTTTATTATTATTTTATTATTATTATTTTAATATTATTAAATTATTATTCAATAATATTATTATTATTTTATTATAAATAACATTATTTTATTATTATTATTATTATTATTATTATTATTATTATTATTATTATTATTTTATCATTAGTATTTTATTATTATTATTTTATTATTATTATTTTATTATTATTATTATTTTATTATTCTATTATTATTACTTTATTATAATTATTTTACTGTTATTATTTTATTATCCTTGTTCTATAATTATTATTTTATTACTATTTGCTGCGACTATAAACTGACCTTTGTTGCCGCTGAGCATAAGCATGAATATAATTCGGTGAACCGATAGAAGTATTGCAATATAGCCTGCCGGTGATGATCCTGACAGCAGTTGAGTTGATCATTAAGCATACGGATTCGGTTGAAAACAGGCGCGACCACGGGAAGGTACCGCTGCTCTATCAACTCCGCGCCCAGTCTCTTTTTTCTTCTTTGAATAGTCAATTATCTGAACTTTGCAATGTATAATTGAACAATACAAACAATGCAATGTATAGTGGCCTTTCACTTGAATTTTGGTGAAATTTTCTTTTTGAATTAGAGAATTTTAAATTGGAATTCTATCTTACATATCAGAACAAAATTCGTACAATTTAACCTATCCAAATTGATCATTTCTTTAAAATTTTTGATAATTTGATTCAAAGTAAACGCTCAAACCCAAAACATCAACAAATAGCCTAAATTTGACTCCATTAGAATTTATGTTCCTAAAATATGTAAATGGCCACCATACATTGTTTACAAATCAATAATGACAAATAAAATGAATTGAACAAATTTGCTGGGAACCTTAGGGGTAAGATCGCAATCCCCTCCCCATCTTCGAAATATCTACTAAAGTCAAATTAAAGTTATTTCACCTAAAGGGTTAATTTTTCACCCACATAAATCAATACTCAATTCATAAAGTCTCAATAATCAATTCCACAAAACCAATTTCATTTCTCAAAGCAATTCCTTTATTTTCAAACTCAATTTATCGCAAATAAACTAATCAAAAAGATCACTAGGGAGAGGGTGAACGCCCAACCCAAAATTTCGTAACACCCAAACTAATTTTGCAGTTCTGCAAAAATTTTAGCCTTAGAGTTTTCGTCTCCCTACCTAAGGTTCCCAAAGTACATCAGACAATAGTGGCACCAATTTGGACCTAACCTACATCAAGTGACAAACTCAACTTATTAAAATTTTGATTGAATTTTAGAATAATTTTTTATGATAATAAATTATTTATAAGTTAAATAAAATACCCACTAGTTGGCCTAAAACCCAAGTGATGCTAAAAGAATGACGAAAAGTATAAAACAATTTGGTAACCAGGACAATTCCTATGTGACCTTGCCCCCCCCCTCCCCCACACCCCGATCTCATAAATCCCACAACAATATGCCACTGTTGTCTGGTTCATAATTTTAAAAAGCAACAATAATAATCACCACGATCGATTTGCTAAAAAAGCATAACAGTCCGTCGCTGCATCCGCTCACGTCCATCGCTAAATCGTCCATCGCTGCATCCTCACGCCCCGCGTCCTTGGTCCATCGCTATCACGCTCCAGCTGCATCAGATCTGAATAAGTACAAATGAATAATCATCAAATAATTTCAACTAAATACAAATCGCCACGATTGAACAACACGCAACGCATAATATCATATCAAGGATTCGTTCATATCATCCTAAACTAATTCAACACCACCCTAATAATCCAACAACAACCTAGATAAATAAACAGCAAAACCAGCCCAAATTAATGCAGCATTAAATAATACTTAACCCAATCCCGAACCTCATACACATACAACCGCACATTCATAACAAACATCCAACCCCAAAACGCCACCTCGCCGCACCCACCCACCCCACCGCACATCATCATCAAAAATTAAAATACAAAACGATGTTGACAAATATATACGTATAACATTCAGTTGTACTGATAAACAGAACACAATCAATAATCCTTTATCATCCCTACTATCACTCAAATGCATACTCTGTAGGATAACTGTTTAACTGTCTAAACCTCCCCCATCACTCACTCTATACTAACTCTCTGCATCCCTCTCCCCTCTCTAGTACCAAACACTATTTACAATTCTCTCCTATCACTATACAATCTCACTCAACTGAATTTGACCTACAAAGTATGCAATCATCAAATAACAATTACATCATAAACAAACCGAACGTCAACATCATTCAAAACGTTACTAAACTATAAATAAAACGTAATAATTACTTCGATATATCCTATCAAATCAACAACCACCAACTACCTACTACATCATTAACATCCCTAATAATAACCACCCAACATATCTATCGATGAACAATTATATCATCTCCATTGATAGAATCAATTCCAAACCTTTCGGTACAATTAAATGAAAACTATGGATGTCGATTCGTGAATATCTATGGCACTACCTACACTATACCGACAAACAGTAATATCAAGTTAACGAAATGAATAAATGCATCCCTCTCCTCTCTGCGGTACCAAATGCTCTCAACGATCGAACCCATACCCTTCCGTATCACTGCATAATCACATTCTCTAACATTCAACTGCCTATCACTAAACTAAATCTCACGTAAGAGTGTGCAATTATCAAATAAAAATTCAATAAATCAAATGTAAACCATTCAAAACGCCTCCAACCTCAATCCAAACAACTTCGCACCAATACCCATCACAACCCAATAAAACAATCCACATCGTATCACCAATATACCAATTCTACGGAAATTCTTTCCACAAAACGTTCACACGACCGTCCTATACTTCTTCCCTGCCAACGACTACCTAAAAGCGGAACCAACAAAATATTAATATAATCAACATAATCAAATATGGCGCAACACACATTAAACTAACATTCATAACCACATCTCAGACTTCAATAAGGGCGATATACTACTCGCCAACACCGCCACTTCAAAAATAACATCGAACACTGCATTGACGTTCAAAACAATCAAATACATATGCGCAATTTATTTCACAAAAAAAAGCTCTCAATCAACACGAACCGCTGAATGGAACTGCTTTGATTGCTTTGAGGAGTAATGATTACATAAAATCCGAGTTATTTCCAACAAAATGAAGCGCTCGATACAGCAAAACGCGCACATTAAACTCGTATCAATCAAAAATTATCACTAAAACAACCACAATAAAGGTGGCATACCACTCGCCAACACCACCTCCCTGGCACATAACATCAACACAGCAATCGCCTACAAACTATTCCTAACAAACGCAATTTTTTACAAACAAAAAAAAATAAATCTTTTAAATGTCTTTTGAAAACATTCTGAGGCCAATTTTTCGAGGATTTAAAGCGAATTCCGCCTTCAAACTAGGCCTAAAACATTCGTTAAGACCTGATTTACCTATTTTCACGAAAAAACCGTACAAAAAACCGCAAAAAAGCCACCTCCCAGTCCAATTTTTTGGAAAATACACTAAATTTTATTATAATAGTGAACTAACGTGAAACATCTGGCAACAAGCCATTTGGCAAACTGCCAGTACCGTATCGCAAACAATCGTTTTGAGACCATCGGTCGCCTATAGCAGCTCAATATTAATTCAAATCTGAAATCAACACCTGGCAAACGGCTACCGTATTGCAAACAATCGCTTCGAGACCCGAATGAAATC
This sequence comes from Anisakis pegreffii, assembly GCA_035041965.1. NCBI lineage: Eukaryota > Metazoa > Nematoda > Chromadorea > Rhabditida > Anisakidae > Anisakis > Anisakis pegreffii. The sequence goes on from JAPYMA010002256.1 coordinate 4,381, forward strand.
GAAAATTCAAAAAATTTGGTCCTAACACGATTGTCTGTTTCCTGTAGTTGGCACTGATGCCATCCACGCCGACTGCTTCTCCTCATCTTTTACTACTTGGTGGTTCATTATGAGTGTTCTCTAAGAGATGTTGCTGCTGTTATTCTTTAACTATTCTTCATCATTCGATTTCTTTGTCATATTTTACTTGTGCTTTCACTCTTTTATATGTTCTCATAGGCATTCAATTGGAACGCGATTCAAAATGTGATCGAATATTTATTCCATTCAACAAAATAAATTATACATCAGCGTATACAATGCAATAAACAATCGCAGTCATTTCATAACCACAACTGAACAACAATATGAATTAATTGGGAACAATTAGGCACTTTAACTTTAGAAACATCATTACACAGCGCAAATTGTGATGCTATCCGACCGAAATTTTTGGAAGGCCGGTCGATTTTTTCAAAATTTGTTTTACCAAAAATTGTTTCTGGCCGAACGAAGATATTTTTTTGTTGTTCTCTAAAATGTTGTGATATCATTTTCAAACCCTTTCGTGAATAAACTCTGTGCCTCAATCGTGCATCAGAGTTTCTCTCCTTCAGATAGGCCAAATGAATATTGTCACGGAATCACCGTAAAAATGCAAGGAATCGCCAGCTCTCTGCTCATATATGGGAACATATCGAACTAAACTAAACACATCAAATTCATACAACACCAACTGATTTTACTCGCGCTACAATACAACGTTACGAAAACAACATTCACTCAGAAAACCTAACATTCACTGCTGTCACGTTGATGTGGCTAGACGTGTGCCGTACATAATATGAATATGTGTTAAGTGAAACAGTCATATTGAAACAGAATATGAGAAACATTCCTTGCGCTGACCACATTTACAGTCAAAAATCAAAGCACCTTGAACAGCAATTCTAAACTGAACTGAACTGAAGAATTCTTTTGACATTAACTGACAAATTCGCAGAAAATGGCCGAATGCCCCACAATACTCTCAGTCCATTCGCTATTCCTATCCAAAACTTGCCCGTACCGGAACAAGCAACAACTAAAAAACTTAAGCATACAGAATTTCTGTCCAGATTGCAAGCTACCCAATCTGGACAGTCCAAAACCTTTTCATAAACTAAACTAACACTTTCGTTTACAATCAAATTCAAATACAATCAATCGAAAGTATAAAACGTGATCATATGTAAAAAATCAAAATGAAAAGTCATTCTAACAAGTGAAAACTCGTCAAACTGAGCGAAACGACCAAAAGTTATACAAACGAGATACCTTCACATTATCACATCACATACGAACAAATACATATAGAAATCAGTTCGTTCCACATCAACGCATACAACTAACTAACACATCACACATATTCCGAACAATAATGGCACTTTCGAATGATCAAACGCAATAAACCAGATCAAAATCATTCATTTCACTACACTTCTGCTAGATCGAAGTTTACTGACTCCAATCCATCACTACCTGTATCACATCACAGCTGTGAGCTTGACGACAATTTTGCCGTCGCCAATGAATCACACGAATCCTCTGGTTGGACGCCGTCTTTCGACGAACCGTCCGATACACCCAATTCCAGAGAATTTCCATCTTTCAAATCACAATTCACCTTCGCATCCATGCAACAACCGTCACTCTCCGTTGCATTATTGCTTCTTTTATTACAGTCATTGTTGACGGCCTCCTTGTTCGTAACAATAGCACAATCATTACGTGCTTTTTGCCGTTCAGTTTGACTCTTATCGGGATGCAAATGCAAATTTGTTTCGCGATTAGTGCCGATCGTCTGCCCATCGTGATCACGTTGATTTTGACTACAACACAGCGACGATCGTTGTGCGGCTTTGCAGTCGAGCATTGTCACAAAATGCGGTGAACAATTCACGTCACGGATACTCATCTGATGATATCGTCTCAAATGAGTCGCGTACACTGCCCGATTCTTGAATTTCCGTTCACAGTTATCACACGAGATGATTGCTTCACCTGATAAATCATTATATTAAACTCACAATCAATAACTCATCTAGTAACTGTCCATCATATAAAATGCTTACCCACCAATGCGGTTCATTCTAGCTACTTCAATAAAATTCACAAATTGTTTTACAACACAAAACGCCTTCTAATGGTATAATGTAATACACGGTGGTATATATGATATAATACATTATAATATAATATAATATAATATAATATAATATAATATAACTAGACTATAACTACAGCTCAATGACTATGAGAAAGGAGCAATACAATACGTTAAATAACTCATATCATAACCATAACTAATATTATACGTAATGGCCAAAGCACTCATTATATTCCATTACAAATAAAATCTTGATCATGACCAGAGAAATTTAGAATTCGAAATGATTCCAATTCAAGACTGAAGTAATCAAACACACCATCAAAACCATTAATATTACCTTTGTGGCAGGCTTGGTGTTCACGTAGCTTCGCAAGTAAGCTGAAGACTTTACTGCAGCCATCTTGTGGACATGCCAATTTCTTGTTCCTTTGCACTGTTTCATTGTAACTTCGTTCGTGAACTCGACGATAGTGTCGCTTCTCATCACGATGCGATCGGTAACATCTTCCGCAGATCGCACACTTAAAATCACCTAAAATCACGGCAACCTTAAAACCTGACCATCCTTGACTGCTTCGAGAGAAATGGCCAAAAAACTTTACGAAAACTTCAAATTCTTCACCAAATTCTCTACTTGTGGTTTTTTCGCGTCAACTGAAAATGTGACTCTTCATTTTTAGTTAATAGACTTGAAGGGAAGACCAAGTGGTATAAGCATTAAAAGGGCATGTCTCGATAATCGATCTAGGCGTTGTTGCTATAAGACCTTGAGTTCTCAAGCTTCTCAAAACCTTCTCCAAAATTTTTTCAAGTTATCACATCCCTAACAAGATTTTGCCTAATACTATCTAACATTTCAACATAAAGACTGTGCCTTGACTTTCTGCAGAGAAATGGCCAAAAAAAACTTCTCAAAAACTCCAAATTTCTCAAATGAACTGTCACCACAAACATACATTCTTCGAAAATGAAGTAAACCAAAAAAACGAATAGAAATAATTCTGAGCGCACATTCCAATGGAACACAACCAATAAAACGTTAACATTCACCGCACTCACCCTGTCTTATGCCATCGTCTACCTTCGATTCGTTCCCGTCCTCCGTATCAATACGTCCATCCTCTCGCGTCGTCCGCTCAGATTGCGTCAATTCGAATTCCTCATCCCACGAATCCTCCTGACCTCGCCTACTCCCGAACGACCCGCCATCTGATTCTGCTCCATCATCAGCATCACCAACGCTCTTATGACGACCGTCCAGCACGGAGGAACACGTTGCCACGCAACTTGGTACTTCGGAGCAGGATGCCCTCGATTTTGCTGATGAACAACTCGATAGACTATCCACTCCATCTGATTTCGACTTCTCGTTGCCGCCGAAACTGTCTTGCTTTGAATCTGAAACGCTTTGAATCTCCTCATGTGAAAGACTAAAACTCAAAATTGAGCACAACAATAAAATCAAACCAACTCAAACGAAAGTTGAACAATTCCTTATTTGCAAATGCACTCATGTTTCTGCAATAACTTTATGTACAATAATAATAGGAGTGGCAGAAAGTTATCGGGCAGACTCGACAGCAACGTTCCAACAAACACATATGCGAAAAGCCCAACAACTCTGTGGTATCGCTAACGATAAGAGGTTTCTGCTCTGACATTCTAAATCGACTGACCAATCGACAATACCTGAACAACGATGCAACGTATCTTAACGCGATTCCAATTGCGATTCTAATTCAACAACTGAAAAACAATTTTTTTGAACACACTACACATACCATTACTATGAAGTTCTGGCGTCACCGGAGACGATCGCATTGCATTATTATTCTCGTCGTTGCAATCAGCCATTTTATCACGTTGTTTCGCCATCAAGTCGTCCTTGTCCAAATCTTTACTGCTGTTGTGATCACTAGGCAAGCCTGCAGTTTGATTAGCCGATGTCGTTTCGATCATATCACCATCATCAGTAGTTCCGAGATCGTGCTTCTGTTCCACAGTTCGTGAAGAAATTCCTTGCCTCTGTTCTGGTTCTAGCTCAGTTTCTGCACAACGCCTCTTTGCTTTCACGTCGTGTTTCGCTTGATGCACCTCTTGGATGTGACGTTTCAATCTTTGATTGAAGTTTACGATTAGATGCAGCAGCAGCAGTCAAATTTAAATTCATTTCAAACACACAATATAAATCAAACCAGTAATATCAACCAACAATTCCGGTACTATAAAAATAAAACTAAACAGTAATACTGATGGACAACATCCTACTCGTCATTGATAACATTCAAATAACCGATTCAACAATACATCTCCCAAGTGCCTATCACAACCGCAAAAACGATCACACTCGAATTCGACTAAATACAATTAAATGCCCGTAAATTTAGGCCACTTTATTTATCTCAATTTATTTACGTATGCCAATTTATCTCCCAAAAGCCTGCTATACTTCAAGCACGCAAAAAACAACCTGTTGTATGCGATTGTGATATTGCATCCGTCAATGGTGCATCTCACCCCATTCTCGTGATTCGCCACGATGTGCTTCTTGAGTTCAGCTTTAACACTTGACGAATAGGCACACAGATGACACTGATGTTTTGTACGGTGTGCAAACGCCATATGCGTTCGTAACTGTACGAAGCGATCGAATCGCGTGTCGCATTGCTCACAGATGTGCGATTCTGAATGCAATCAAGTGAGCAATAATTCTCTATCAAATCATATCCTATCAAATAAGAACTCTATGAAAGTCCCTAGACTCTCATAAGCAAATATATCCTTCGAATATACCTACCTCATGCACATTCTCTTCAAGATATTCCCGGGCAATGCTAAACCACTCATAATTCTGAATAATCAATCAGTCAATCACAAACGCTACGTTAAGAATATAATTATTAAACCCATATAAGATTATTATCATTATCACGAAACCTCCGTAAGATTGTCATTTCGCCAATTAGATTATTTTCATTGTTATTATTACCATTGTTATTATTATTATTATTATTATTATTATTATTATTATTATTATTATTATTATTATTATTATTACTATTATTTTATTGATAATTTAGTATCATTATTTTACTTTTAAAATTATTATTATTATTTTAATATTATTATTTTATTATTATTATTATTTTGTTATTATTATTTTATTAATGTTATTTTATTACTATTATTTTATTATTATTATTTTATTATTATTATTTTATTATTGTTATTTCAATATAATTATTTTATTATAATTATTTTATTATTATCATCTAATTGTTATTCTATTATTATTATCTTATTATTAATTATTATTATTATATTACTATTTTTTATTATTATTTTATAATTATTATTATATTATTATTATTTTATTATTATTATTTTATTATTATTATTTTATTATTATTATTATTATTATTATTATTATTATTATTATTATTATTATTATTATTATTATTATTATTATTATTATTATTATTATTATTATTATTATTATTATATTATTATTATTATATTATTATTATTATTATTATTAATTATATTATTATTATTATTATTATTATTATTATTATTATTATTATTATATTATTATTATTATTATTATTATTATTATTATTATTATTATTATTATTCTATTATTATTATTATTATTATTATTATTATTATTATTATTATTTTATTATTATTATTTTATTATTATTATTTTATTATTATTATTTTACTGTTATTATTTTATTATCCTTGTTCTATAATTATTATTTTATTACTATTATTTTATCATTATTATGTTATTATTATTTTATAATTAGTACTTTATTATGATTATTTTAATATTATTATTTTGTCGTTATTATTTCATTATTATTATTTTCTTATTATTATTACTATATTATTATTATTTTATTACTATTATTATAAATGCTATAAGCAAGTTATCAGTTACATACACAGAATCATTAGTTCTGCAATGGATACATTTAAAAATTGAAGTGAACGAAACTGGAGTAATGTGTAAAACGTACGCGAATGTTGTGATTTGATATGATTTCGAAGTTTATTCGGAAACGCAAATACCGATTCACAATTGGGACACTGATGGCGTTTCTCAGCTTTCCTACGCTCCTTCTTACGGCAACGCTCTGACCCTTCCATCTCTCACCTCGAACACCTAGAAAACTTTCATTTCAGTTACCAATAAATCAATACTCTCCTCACATCAAGCACTTTTAACTGCAAATGCAAATAATGTTACAACATTTGAACTACACTTGGAACAACCTAAATTACTATACGTGAACGAAGTAGTTAATAAACTCAACAATGAAAATAACCAATTGATCATAATCTTCTCGGTAAAAATAACACCGACACAGAGCAGATATCACACTAAACTAGCAGTGTGTCTGAATAGCTTTGCAGCCCAAATCAAACCTCTTCACTTCATAATCAATCAACAATTCAATTTCAATTTCATTATTCAGATATTACACATTAATTCATTACATTCGTATCTGCATGCAGCACACAAATTTAAGACGATCTCTTACAATCATTATCAACATTATTAAATTCCGCGTTTATGAAGGAGGTTTCAATGAAAAAATAAACTCAATGAAATCTAAACGTAAATGGAATCGAAGCCAATCGCAAAATAGTAATTCAGATCGATCGGTGAGACATCGATATCATACATCAATAAACTTAATCACTGGCTAGTTCACAATCACAGCGGAGTAATCTCACGACCAGCAATAAAAAAATCAACAGAAACGATTGCCTAAACACACACTGAATACCGCACCCACAACACGAACCAACCAACCAGCTTCAACAGTCCATCCAAGCACCACAATACAACAATACTAAAAAATCGCAACGACAACAATGACAATAATCAAACATTATCAATACAACAAACGAGTAACGGCAAAAAGCACTGAATAATTAATCAAAACAAAACAAAACATCGCCAAATCTCACTCACAACAATACAATATGAAACATTTGATAACAAAACAACCAAATGACCAAATCCAAATAAATTCTTCTTACAAAACCCCTCATAATTTATGACAAAAATGCTCACTGACAGTCAAACAAATAATCGATGCAATATGCAGTTCAAAACCACATTCGTTGGTGATTTAGAAAGGCACACATACAGATACTCACACGAATCACTATAACAATCAACAACTACCTAATCAATCCAGCAGCACTATCAACTCATCTAATGCAACGTCAACAACAACAACGCGAACAACATCAAACTGTAGGAGTACAAGGTCACAACAAATGACTCAAACCAATCAGCATCAACAAATACCATCAAAAAATCGATAAAATAAAATCGAACAGTGATTCCAATCGCTCACCCTCCCCTCCAAATCAGTGATACTAACAACTCAACGACCACATAACCGCAAAAACAATAAATAACCGCATCAACATGAACAGAAACAATATTACAAAGACACAAAATGCATCAAATATAATCCAAATTTATTATTTCTTCAATCCCATCGTCAGTCTGAATCTGACAAGTCATCTGGTGATCCGATTAAGGCAAAACGTGCAGCGTCTAGATCATCATTATTTCCAATTCCACTCTCCTGAAGCAAAACATCAACATCGATTACAATTACATTCGCATATTGACAAATAATTTCATCAACTTACACGCATTACACTCACAATCAGTCTGATATTTCCAGTAACCTACTATTTATCCACTAGATAAGATAATTCACAGCGATTCATACTTCTTCGCCTTCATCAGTAATATCAATTCAACTCAACAACTGATTTTCCGTTGTTTTCATTCAAATTCATTGAAATCAATTCGTGAAAAGACACATCATAATATTGAACAAAATCACAATTTGTACAAACCTGATTCCGTGCTCCTGTTCGTTCACCCTCTTGCTCTTCATCTGGTGGTTCAATATTCAGTTTACGTGCCAATCGAATCTGCTCGGCGAATGTCGGTAACGAATGCGGCTTACTAATCGGTAACAATGTTACGTCTTCACTTTTCCGTATTTCATCCTGAATCACAAAAATCCTTTCAATTCATCAATCACCCACTCAACGCCTTTCAAATAAATCTTCTCACTTAATATCACCTGAATTACTCAATAAAATCTGATCCAAACACAATCATAAAACTCAAAACATACCTTATTATTGTTCTGCTTAACCAATCGATCCTCTAGCCACGATGGATTCACCCTTCGGAATGTTAACACCTCTTCAATTGCCGTCTCCAATCGGTCACTCTCCACATGATGCACCACTTGTGATCCAATCGGTTGTTCGTGCAATCTCGCTATCAGTTCACCGATCTAAAACTTTTTTCATAAATTACAAAATACCTTCATAAATTAAATCATAAACCACAAAATACCTTCATAAATCATAAACCAGACCACAAAATGAGATCACTAAATATCTTCAACAACTAAACAAGAGAAAACGTTCACTACCTGCGATGGAATTGACAGTATACGAACGGGAAATGCCGCGATATTGGGTGGAATCACTGAGGATGGCGAATAGGACATATGCACAAAGATGAAACGTTCACTCAGCGAGCGTGTACTCGATGAGTGACGTGATGACACAACCGTACGATTCAATTCCTTAAACCATAGATTATATGTGACACATATTTACATAACAATCCTAATATGAAATATAATCCACTTCAGATAAAACATAAATAAAATTGAGACAAACGAATCACTGGCTGAATGAAACGAACCGAGATAATATGATTTATAGCCGTATCGAATAAATCTGGAAACGGTCGTTCACATATCATTGTCTCGCCTTTCAGCACCATTTCAGAGCCTTCCGAGAACACCACAATTACAAACTGACACTTTGCGAACGTATCGATAAACCATCGCGTTGGGATTGCACCTTAACAAATTACTCACTGCATCACCAAACAGTAATAACAATTATAATAATTATGGCAACAATTATAATACAATAATAACATCACTATTATTATCGTTATAAATCCCAATATTCCACATAACACGAATAGAAAATTAACAATAGCAACACAATTCAATGAATATTCTTCAACCAATACCAAATCCCAATCACGATCAACTCTCTCAAAAGTAAAAACCTAAAAATCTAAAGCGTACGAATCAAATCCAAACACATTCAGCCATATCAAACTCAAACTCAATCCTAACTACCCAAACCTTATCCAAACAGAAAAGACTCCAACGAAACAGCCACCAACCCGACGTGTTCAATTCCAGCTGATCAATGTGCACTCTTGCATTGGCCACATCCTCCAGCAATTTAGCGAATGCTAGAATACAGTTCGAATGCGCCAGACAATCGTCCGTGTATACGATTAACACGGTCGGTCTTTGCGTTAGCATTATATCACGTTCCACTCGTTGTGCACTGGATCGTTGCAGTCTGGCATACACCAATGCCGCCAGCATTATCAACGCGATCACTATCAATAAACCTGCACAACAAATTTGCATTTGAAGACACCGAATCCAATTCAATGAATTCATATCAAATCTTGAAGATATCAAATCTGATACCAAATCCAAATCAATTCAACATCTCAAGATACCAAATGGAATCCAATTCAACAATAATAACATTTGAAGAGGCTTATTGTTAAACTCCACTCGCATTCTTTTCATTACCCAATCGCGCACAATCTCATTTCTACAAACATCTTAAAAACCAAACAATTTAACGAATGCGACTGGGAGTCTAAGACTCATCAACAGAAATTTTTAAAACATATTCAAAACAAATAAACAAACAAATATCTCATTTGAAACTTCATCCTATTAGCCTCTTTTCTGCATCTGAACACATCTCAAATAAACAATTGCTAGGTTCCCTTCCCACTTACACGATAATTTAATGTTCAGTGCTACTTATATGTCACTTGACAATGACAAACAACAACAGCAATAAAAACAATAATAGCAATGAAACAATCGCTAAAAATCTCGACAAAACCTAAACACCCAAATCACCATCCACACAAGTCATCATGTAAAACCCTCCCAGTCGCATTCTTTTCACTACCAATCGCGAACACATTTCATTTCTACAAATAAAGCACATTCAAAACAAACAAACACCTCAACCTCACACTGAAACTGCAAAATCCATCTGAGAAGATAGATATTTCTAGTCATGAACGCATCAAACAAAATTCCCAATCTCTTTCCCACCAAAGTAAATACAAATCAAAACAACAACGAATATACTCACCATCCCTATTGCCTGCATCATTACAATAATGAACAAAAACCACACAAAAATTTACTATACAAATTCTAAACGTTTAACTTATCTTAGAATTGTTAATCAGACACCAAATTCCAATTTATCACTCAATCAATCATCACATCAAATATCAAGACAGCTATAACCTCACGATAACCTACCTCATGATCGTGACAATATTGATCATCCAAATTCGGTGCCTCCAGACATTTCAAACGAAAAAACACCATTGTTGACTGACTATACACCTTCGCCGAGATATTCAAATTCACATACGGTAAACTAAAATAACCAACAATAAAATAAATCCACACTTCCAAAAACCAAATTCAACTCATCACTCACTTCACCAATTGAATCAATTAACCAATCGAAATATCTCCAAAAAAAAACAATGAATAAATTTTCTGATCAATGAAACAACAAACGAACACATTCGTTCCATTCGGCAGAATCGCAATCGATGAAATCGTCACATCCAGATCTGCATCGTCACACGGTTTCACCAAGCCCGGATTCACGTACAATGATTGCAGTCGATCACATTCTTGTGTGTCATGTTCAACTGCGTAGCTCTGCTTCTCCCCTTCCCTATTTATTTTATCCCTGATCCTATTCGTGTCATCACTATCCACACCAACTCTACTATCAAAACCACTGATGCCACCAGATTTATACGGTCTGTTCGTGAAGATCTCTACGTCCTCTTCACATAAGCCACTCACAAATACACTTCGACGTTGATAAAAAATTTGTAACGGATTGTTCATTAACAATAAAAACAACACTATCCTATAGCAACAGACTAATTTATTTAGAACACTTTTGATGGTCACCGCCCTTTCACCACTACCAACAACAATAAACCCTGGGAAAGACGGCCAGAATATCGCTTTACCTCCCCTAAACCCTAACCCTAAATAAACCATTCTAATTTTTAACCTAATTCCTCAGCGAAAATCTATAACTTTTCGTAAATTATCCGAGATTTTTCTTCAGTCTTTACGCTTCTCCTCCGCTTTTCTCGTTGGATGTTCTTCTTTGTCCTTTGACTTGATGTCGTCAGGATCGTTACTGCTTGCAGCAGAGGCTTTGGCTTGTGCCTCTGACGATTCTTTCGTTACCTTCGCAACTCCTTCGGAGGCTACTTCGTTCGACTGCTCCGTTCTGGAGCTTTCAAGTCGCCTCTCTGAATCCCCAACCCCTTTCTCACTTTCCCCAGATGACGTCTCACCTTCACCCTCTCCTTGTTCCCCCTTTAACTGCTGCCTTTCCAAAAATTCCTTCGCTTTTTGCTGCTCTTCCTTTTCTTTCTCTTCTTGTTCCTTTGCTTTCTGGGCTGCGGCCGCTTCGGATGCTAGCCGTCGGTTGTCTCGAGCTCGGATGAATGTTTTCGGATGGATTGGGAACAATCCAGAAAGACCTGAAACGATAACTGCTTCTTGATTACAATAAATAAATAAATAAATAAATGAATAACACATCGCCAAATCACCCACCCAACAACTCTAACACAGGCACAGAAATATGCGCGTTCCTCTCACCGATCCAATACTTGATTCGTCCAATGTTCAACGCTACCAACTTTTCGTTCCGAACGTTCGGCAGTGGATCGAACGTACCCACCTGAAAATGGCTCACATACATCCACAGAATTGACAACTCATTACATTTACCTGTTTGAGAGTATTCCTTACAATCAACACCATACTTAACCATTTCATCAAAATATTTTGAAGGATCAAAACAACAATATGTTGGCTAAACCTCAAATATACGCAGCATAAAACTAAATTCTACACAGTAATAAACCTAAATAAACGAGATGAGATAAAATCGGACAATATCGACGAGATATAAGCGACTGGCCTGTTCTAGGATACTGCTCTCAGATCGTCGTCCCAAAGCACGATCCGGAAAAACACAAATTTGATAGAAAGGTCGATTTGTGCATCCAAATAACGCTAGCCCAATTGATGGACGACCAAAATATTTGGGTAATACCAATTTGCGCATTCTTTATCACCGATCACACATACGCATAGAGACGACCGAATCAATGAATAGATCACGCAGATGCTGAGGTATTTCGATGGGTGGGTGCTGAAGTAAATCCTTAAATCATACCACAATTTCAGATGACTTCCCTTGATCTAACACAAGGAAAACCACTACTTCCTTTTCAATATCTCTCCACTTTCCAAAAACGTGACTGACATTATAAATGGGAAGATTCAATCTGGAGAAAGGAACCTCTCACATTTTCAATTACAAAAATTACTCTTATTCAATCTAATCGTTTCATGAAATGACCTACTTCATATGGCATTAAAGATGACGACAAAACGTTGATAATTTACTCTGAATAAATGACTGAACACTAAATTTCACGAGATTGCGTTACTCAACTCGGGTCAAATCTCACAGTTTTGGGCGATGAATATGGAAAATTAAGTAACAACAAAAAACAAAAATGCAGTTGATAAAACATAGATACGACCGAATATACAGCGTTGAGCGCATAGTGTATACGCAGTTAAGCACGAAAACATTTTGCATTGACACTGAACACGTTACAAACGATTATCTCAAAACATTCCTACGTTTTCCCGAGAGAATAAACATCCAGCCTGGTTTCCACGGTATTTAACTAATTTTTCGACTATTCAGCGAACTAAAACAGCAAAATCTATTCCAACAACAAGCAAAATCCATAATATCATTGTTCAACGATGAACTCTCCCATTACAAACGTTGAATAGATCCGTTGTGATCATTTCGCCACACACTCCGTGTCTCCAACCAATCGCCCATCAATCACTACCGTAACACGACTTGAGCATCCAATCAGCATCCGGCAGATACCGTAACAGGAAGTTCCTCATCCAATAGCAGAACGCGCAATCGGGAATCGTCGTAATCGGTCAATATTCGCGATTTTCGACCGATTAAGGGAAAACTCATTACATGCAGACTCAAAAGCGTTTTCAACAATGAAATAACACGTGCTATGTGTTGAAAATAGAAATTGTCGCAGAGAAATAACAATATTGAATGAAGGACTACACAGCCTTATACACACAACCGCCTCGTACATTCCATTCCATATCGTCACCGCCATTTGAATGAAGTTTATCATTCAATAAACGAATGTGCAACACAAACGATGCCTATTCAATGGCCATCTGACTAAAGAAACAGCATCACATAGGGCCGCAAAATGGTTCTGTTCTGCACAAAGAACATAATACATTCCATATATTGAAGACTTACGATAGCGAATTAGCAATATGAATCAAAGAACAACACAACATTGAACATATTAAACACACAACCACCTCGTGCACCCATCACCATATAAATAAACCAAACCGTTTGCGCCAACCGTTACAAACGATTGGATCAATTCGTTTTGATCAATTTCGATCAATTCGCCACAAATGCTGTCTACAACCAATCGCTCACCAGCTATCTTAGAAGCACGATTTGATCATCCAGTGAGCATCCAGCAGATACTGTAATAGGGAGTTGCTCATCCAATAGCACTAGGGCAATCATGAATCATCGTTTTCGGTGAATATTCGTTATTTTCGAGCAGATTTTCGACTGATCAAGAGAAATAACATTACATATTACTTCAAAGGCGTTCTCTACAATCAAAATACGACGTTTTACGTGTTGAAAACGAGACTTTCGGTAGAGAAGTAGCAATATGGATCGAAAAGACTATACAACCTTATATACATAACGATCTTCCGCATCCGTTGCCACCTGAATGAGGTTTGCTAATTAATAAACTAATGTGCAACAGAAATGATGTCTAATTTAATCGTAGCAGGGCGTATATGGATGAATTTCAATCTATAAATAACACAACCTTGAATACACAACTGTTTTGACGATTCTGACAATCATAAATATTTTATTTAGCCTTATTGTTGATATTACTCGTTAATCGATCGAATTCTTCATCAAACTCCATTGAATTCTTCACATGAACTAATCATTTAGAGAACACCACAAAACGAAGGCATTTTCATTTGAACGAATGCGAACACGTTGTTTTCTCGTTTATTTCATTATGCACAATTGCCTTCTTCCATGAAAATATGCGTATACACTTCATTGCAAAACTTCGGATTCCAGTTCTTATGTTAACGATCAAAACAATTTTAAAAATTTTATTCACAATCAGTCTCAAGCTTTCTGGTTAGTGTGAAGAATTCCCCGAATTCTTCATCAAAAACTGACAACTGAATGATTATTCATTTACAGTTCACACAAATGGAAACTTTTTCAGTATATTCATTAAATTCTTCAATAAATACACTAAATACAATCGCATGCAGGAAATCGCACGATATAATGGCTTAAACATCATACGATTTTCAAAGAAACATCCGTCGAATCGTAATAATTACATAACACTTTCACCAAAATGATCAACAATTTACGTTCAAGCTGATCAGACAAATTTATAACAATTCTATACCGCAGGTGAAGAACCCAAAAAAGAATCATGCAAAAATTATACGTACAAAGTCAAAGGCAAGGCACACTACAGCAGTGACATCCGTATAGTACAATGTATACAGAATATGAACGTACAACATCTCATATACTGGTTCAACGTCTGATTTCGTACAATATTCCCCTAATTATCCAGATCATATGCATTACCATTTTCATACAACAATGACCGGTGATATTCTAAACCGATTCAGCACGAAAAAACAAAACGCATGGCCACAACAGCAACAACAATACAAAAATCGTTTCAAAACCCGCATACAGCGTCGTCATCCGCTTAGCCCCGAGAATTTTGGAAACGTGGCTCCAGAGAGTCTTTTTTCTCGAGTTCTGTCTTCATCAACACAACAGGTGTGTCCACCACAGCGACGTGGACCTAAATTCAATTTGTTCAATGAAATATTAGTAATATTCTCACTGTTAGCATCACTATCGCTATTAATCTACTGCTATGATCGATCATATGGCAAAGGAAGAATATTGTTGCGATTATTGTTCAATAAACCAATTTTCAAGTCTTCAAATCATCTGTATTATTATCATCAGTATTACAAAGCATTATTGTTCTCATTAATTTCATTATTATCTTCATCAAATCATCTGTATTATCATCAGTGATCACATACTGATCCAATATTATCAGTATATAATACTGAATACCTTAGAGGTATCCAGTATTATACACCGATCCAATAAAATTCAAGGTAATATTGAACTATGAAAGAAATTCTTGTACCATCTCAACTGATTAAATAGCCTTTTAAATGACTGAACGATGA
This sequence comes from Anisakis pegreffii, assembly GCA_035041965.1. NCBI lineage: Eukaryota > Metazoa > Nematoda > Chromadorea > Rhabditida > Anisakidae > Anisakis > Anisakis pegreffii. Next base: position 20,110 of record JAPYMA010002256.1, read on the forward strand.
TTAAATAGCCATTTAAATGATTAAATATCCATCTCAGCCCTTTCATAATGAAAATTCCGACATCTGATTGAACTATAAGGTTAAAAATCAAGAAAAGAGATAAAATCAGTGCAAAACCTTTTGATTATCAGTTGATGCCGATGACACCGATGATTCGTCCTTATTCAAACTGACTTTATTCAGCGGCAAAGCACCAAAAACGACCGGTAATACAACCAGACCATGCAACAGACCGAGACTCACCACCAAAATGACCACTTTCACGAACACTTTCACCATATAGGCTTGTATGATTGCCAACACACATAAACTGAGCACTGTCGAGATACCAGCTTGTGTCATTGGCCACGCTATCGACATCAGGGCATGGCGCAATCGCTCACGCTTATCCTACAATTCAATTTCACCATTCAACATTGCTACGCATCACAAACACCTTCTATCATAATAGACTGACGAAAAATCCATAGGGATACATTCCATAGATATCGAGCAAATTTTAATGAATATTTTCCTTTTTGTTCGTAAATTTCTTCACGAATGAATTTCTCTCAACCTCACGGAATTCTCTACAAAACTCAATTTTCCACGAACAGATATCAGCTTTGCAGAAATCAATACAAAAGATAACAATAATAGTGAACCCTATGAAATTGCTTATTACACGGAATCAGTGGTCAACATTATATAGCACAATGTGAACAGACATAATCCCGACTAAGTTGCGTGCGGATTCTATTTGGAGCCTCACAAAAGCACTGAACAACAAGTTGGATATCGCTGATCGAAAATTTCACCGTGAAATTTTGGGATATACTTGGAGAGATAAGAAAAGAAACGAAGAAATATACGGAGCCATCAATGATGTGCTAAAGAAGCAACATATGCCACATATAAAACCATCTGAAAGAGCGCTAGAAAACAGGTTGAAGCTGATTGGGCATATTTTGAGGCGTGATGAGAATAAAGTGGCCAAACTATCTCTTTTACACGACGAGCCTTATCCTGGTTGGAAACAGTCAAGAATGAGGTAGAAAGCGATTGATATGGAAAGAACTAAGTGAAAGTGATTTCAAACTCGTCGGATTCAATGAGGTAATCAAAACGGCAACGTCAGTTTACGGTCGTAACATATAAACTTCGTGGATTAATCCAAATTGGATACAATCGCAAAGTATGATAGCTGACAACAGCACTAAATGACGGAAAATGTGCAAATAGCACGATAGAAAGCAGGCACATCAATGAAGTCAGTCGCCTTACTGACACTCTACATCCATCAATCATTCAATGCGAACAGATCAATAACATCACGAACACTTCAAAATAACACGATAAAAGACAAAAAGGTAAAAATCAGAAACATTTTGTAATTTTGCTCAATAACATCAAAAAACAATGCCTCGATAACATCAAAAAAAATTTTTTGTAAAACTCACTGAAATTGATCCTTTATAATAATGGAATGTGATATGTGCAATGAAGTCAACCGAGAATCCGATAGCCATCAGAGTTGTGGCCATTGAAATGGGATCCAGATCGATCTCCCAATGACTCAGTGCACCGAACACACCCAAATTAATGGAGAGAATTGATAATGTCGACGTGATTATCGTGGTAAGACACGGTGTGAAGATCATCAACACAACGGCCATACAACCGAATGCGAAAATCACAGTTGATTTCGTAACTGGTACGATTGTGAGTAACTGTAAATCACATCACTTTCATAATAATAATACCAATAATAATCAAACCAATATAATATTGATAATCAAAACGATATCATATCTAAAAAACGGTAATAATAACTCTTAAATCAATAACAACAGTACTAACAACACTAACAAAATCATTGATAATGAAACGATAGCATAATAAAAACGACAGTTTCTACTAAAATAATAGCAATAAGGAATAAGAAATTCGCACTATTTAAGAAAAATAATGAGTAATAAAACAAGAAATAACTTAAAAAGTAATAAGAAAAAACAATAATAATATAGGCAAAATAATAAGAAAAACAATAGTGAAATTATTACAGCGCACGATAACATCAACATTACCATTACAACTCAGATGCTGTTCGAACATAAAATTCTACTGACCTGATCGGAATACATACTGAACGGTTCGTATATGGTGACGTTGAAGTGCGAGAACTGCTTTGCGATTGTGCGCCATTCTTGTAGTACCGTTAGCCTATCCGACCACTCGACTGCGTTCTTGAAACCAGTCGAGAAGAAAAATTTCTGTACACACGATGGCTTCTCCTCTTCACAATCTCTGCAAAACAAAATCATTTCGGTGTTCATCATTTTTCTTAAAATTTCACAAATTTTCACAATCAATCAAGCAAGAACAAACTCAGTTCCTGTTAAAATGACAAGGAAAAACGTCAGAATATTCCACGGTTTGCAACAACAGTGATATGAAACTGAAAAAGATGAAAAAAATTTAAAACACGAATGTTATCGCTCACTTATGCGGTCCAAGATTGACGAAATGTGACCAACGGTGATATTCACGTTGTGCCATAAATTCAGGTAAATATTTATAGTGGAACTCTATGTCGCCATGTTCCTGAAATAAAGAAACGAATCATTTTTTACAACATTCTCACATTAGACGAGAAATGCCTCTTCTATCATATAGCACTGAATTGAGATGATGTAAATAGACCACTGCGATAAGAGAATATGCTTCAAATGATAGTTACCTGAATTCCAACATACGGTAAATACCGTATCAACCACATATGCGTGCTAACAGAACCAACGCTTCCCGAGGCGTGCTCGAATCGATCCAGCAAATGCATCACCTCCGGAACAGCGTTCTGCCTGCGTAAATCACCCGGATTGTTCACGAATACGATCACCTAAACGTTACTCATCATGATCAGTACTTAATCTAAATCATTAACCCCACTCATATTGTTACTGATTAAATTATCATTACTGTGATAAACATTCTAATCAGCAGCATCACTATCAAAGACTAGAAGAGTACCGACAAAATAATGAAATTTAAAGATAGTCACTATTACAATCTAGTAATAATGTGCACAATAATGGTATTGGTTGACCTGTCCTCCTTCTCGGAAAATGATATCGCGTTGAATCTTCACAAACGGTAACAACGGTGAATCGTAAGCAAGTAGTTTTTCAGAAGTGAGACCGACGTGCAATTCATAACAAGTTTCAATTCAATCTAGCTTCAAATGAACAAATTCCATACCAACTCGAAAACAAAAGATAAACTGATAAGTATAAAATGTGATTGATAAAACAAACATTGATTTGCGCAACACCATAAGCTGAATATGTCCAATAGGCCATCAACACGAGAACGGTAAAGACTCGCATCACATTACTCAATGATACATCCACCCAAATGTCGACAAATCTACTCATCGCCTTCTCGAAACTGCTCTTTTGCTGGGTTTTTTTGTTTTTCTGAAGTCATTCAATATAACTAGCAAAGAGATCTAACTTATAGAAGTCATAATGTTTCGAAATTCTTTGCCTCATCCAAATCAGCGAGAATATCAGAACGCTTCACAACTTAATAATGATTATTGAAAGGTAAATCGCCTGCTAAACATACGGAATTCTTCTATTTGTATGCGTCTCCATGAAATTTATTTAGATTGTAATTCAAAAAGTTACGATACAAAAGCATTCCTTTTGACTGTTTTGTGTGACCGGAATAGTTTATTTTGTCAAACTTCATATCTTCCAAAGTTTTGATTCAAATTTCATTTTGCCTAAATTCATACAAATCTTTCTCAGCTTTGACTCAAAATTCATATCAAAGCAAATTTTGTTCACAGTTTTCGGTGAACAATAACAAATGAAACAAACAAAACACTAACCGCATCTGGTGGTTGTATCTTCATACACGGTAAATAAGCACTGAGGTGTTTCTCTTCCCTATGCCCACCAAAAGCTAATATAGCTGAGAAGAAGAATATTTGATAGAAATAATCAAACATCACCGCAACACTAATGAAGATTGCGAAACTGTGAACAAAATACAATTATTAATGATATTCGTACACCGCTCGGTTTCCAGCAAAACTTTCCTTCCCGTTCGCGGAGGAAAGTTTTGCCTGAAACCGAGTGGTGTACCAATATCATTGATGTTGTGAGCTTGAGCCAGCAGGCTGTGATCCGGCTTATACCTATTATCCAATTATCTGTTAAAATAGAATTACTTCATAACCTGATGTTCAACTCTTTTGCATAAATTTAAGTCTTACACAACTCTTTCACAGCATTATGGCGATAAAACAGAATTAACATTATGTAATCAACGGAAAATATAAAAAATTAACGGTAAGATAACGTTAGCGGTAATGCGATGAAGTAAACGAAAACGTCCAAATCGAACCTGTATGGCTGGCGTTGGTGTGAACGCACTGATAGCAAATGATAAGAAATTAGTGAGTGATGTGATTGTGATCGAAGGTCCGGCCTCAGCTAACATTTCAGCGATTCGTTCTTCGACTGGTAGCCTCGGTGAGGTGCGATGAAAACTATACAAAAAAATGAACACATCATCCACACCGATAGCCAAAATCAAGAACGGTACCACACACAGTATCGGAATAAATGAGAACTCCAACTGAAAATCAACTCATTTCTTCAAATAATAAATCCATCAACATTATACAAATATTAACATCGATATC